>JAOTQG010171843.1:0-17409 GCA_025631175.1 Iris virginica | reverse complement strand
TGTTTTAGTAACTTTAGCTCTTATATAGGAAATAATTTTGTGGTTTGCCCTGCATTTCCTGGAAGATGCCATGCAGTCAAGACTAAATAATTAAATATTGTGTGGTAGGCCAAAATTCAACCTGTGGGGGCAATATACTATGCAGCCAATCAGGTGACTTAGCACTTGCATACTTGGAGATTTGATTCTTTTTGGGTCTTTTTTTATATAATTATTCAGGTCATTAGTATTTTGCTAGCCACTTTTGACTGCGAATTTATTGACCCCAGCAGCAAAATGGGAAAATTTGATGAACCGAAAGGGATAGCCAAATGCAAGAAAACCCCTAATATTCTTGTCTGGTGGGCGAGAAACAGCCAAATGCATGCAAGGTGTTAAAGCTTCCCCATTTAGAGAAGAGAGGGGATAGAGCTAGATCTAAGTGTTTTTTGATTTTACCTAGCTTAGTACGTACTTACTCCTCCCTCCAACTCAAAAAGTCCGTTCAAAATTACAACAATCAAGTGGTCTTTGGTTTGTTGCCTTGGTACTTATTCCTCCCTCCAACCCAAAAAGTATGTTGTACGATATTTTTGTTACGCCATTGTTGTGATATCTGCCTTCAATGTTCCATCATCTATGTGCCTAATCTCCTTATTCACACTCACAATCCATGTGGCATGTGTAGAGAGAGATTCCTCTATATTGAAGGTGGATCTTGCTTGCTGTGAGTTGATTCTAGTTATATGCTGTGAATATCTTAGTCCAATTTTTAAAAATTGAATCTGGATCTTACTTTCTGTGAAAGGCATGCTTTGTCCTCCCAAATGAATCAGGGACTGGTCAAACTTTGCTACTTTCAGAAATGGAAAAATCATTTTGAAACAAACAAAAACCAACCTTTGACATTAATAGTACCGATGAAATACCCGAAGTCTAAATATTTTTTTTAAGTGAGATCGTTAGTGATTCCTCCAACGTAAGTCGAACCCATGATCTATTAAAAATAGGGAAGACGTTTTACCATTAGACTGTACATTGTTGCCTACTGAAAATGTCGAGTTCGACAAGGGATTTTTGAACCTCCACAAATAGAAAACCACTCGTGTTGTTCGGATAGGTGGTTTATTCACTTTTCCACTCCCATTTGCCATGTACAACTTAACAAGATGAACATGAATGGAAGAATTTTGATATTTACAAGTCTAGGATCACAGGTGTAATATATTATGATTTTTGATGATGATGATGATGAGAAATGTACCATTTCCCTCCGAAGATTGTTTCCTTCAATGAAGAAAAGGAAATCCATGAAGGAGCAAACCAATAACAAGTCTAAATGTCTAATGATTAGTAGATGTCGCAATGTAAGAGCATGTAAAATGGAAACATCATTCTAAATAATAGATCTAGTCCATGCCATATACTTAATTCAATCATTATTTTTTCATCGCTAAATATGGGTCCTAATAAAATAACTATCCAAACTAAATATCACTCTAATACATACGCATCTAATATATTCAAAAGTAAATGGACCACACTAAAATAAATTAATACAACCCAATTTAACCTTATATATTACATAATGAACTTTAATAAATATTTTTTCATTAATATAATTTGAGTATTATGTTATTTTTATTTAATATATTTTAACTTTTTAATAATTAATAATTGAGACATTAGTTCATCTTACACTTATTTATTAATGAATTAAAAATAAAAAATAAAAATTATATATTAATAATATAAAATTAATCTATTGATGCATTACAACAAACAAAATACACTTATTTGAAGCATCCCTAGGCATTGAAAAATCATACTCGTTCATCATTTGAATCTCCGTCACATAATTTTGGCACAAAATTTGGCGGAAATTTCAACAACGGACTCCGTCGCTATTTTGATAGGTGTCGTCGAATCTACAACTTCATCATCATCCAATTTAATTTCATTCATTTTCTTTCGAGAAGTATTTTTTTTATTTTTCTGCAAAATTCTTGCTATGATCAAACCATTTAGAAGTGTCTTTGAGATTTAGCCAACAATGCTCCAACTTAAACTGTTTACCTACTTTATCGTAGTATAATTTTTTATTGCCGCCATCTAAAAAATATATATATAGCACATTAAATTGAACACAACTTAGCACGAATATACAAATATAAATATACGTATATTTATACAAATTAATTAAATGGGGGAATAACTCAAGGGCCCTTAAGCTACACTCAAAGATAATCTGTGTAAGATAATAAAAACGTGCATTATCCTTCATATATAATATGATTATAGAAGATGAACGTGAAACTAACTACGATTTATGGACATCACTACCAGAAGATATTATTTCTCTTCCCGAGTATGATCTAGATCCATCAATTTTGTTGGCATATATCTCTGCACATTTTAGTCGGATGGGCAATCGAGGAGCAAATGAAATGTTGAGACATAATTTGATGAGCCATTTGTGGAACATTTTTGGAGACGAAGACTTCTAAATAATATACTATTCATAATCTTGGTTTTGTTTACATGTATAACAGTATAAGTCGTTTATTTTTACAACTTTCTCATTTTATTTTTATTGTATTGCATAATTTGGCTAATAAGCAATTTTAACTTAATTTAATATTATTTTAATATTGATTGAACTTTATATTTGAGTCCCTTTATTTATTAAATTATATAACCATAATTTATTTTAGATTGAAACCTTGGGAAAGAAGAAAAAATAGATTGACTTAGATAATAAAGAGTTTTTACTTATCTAATGGTCAATTTAGTCAAGATGAACGTAACAAAGCTTTTGTAATCAGCATTTAATATTATATTTTAGAAGAGAAAAAAAAAAACTTACTTATTTTTGAAAAAAAAAATACTTATATAAAACATTGAAAAAAATCACAAAGCATAAGTTGATCCAAAAAAAAAAAAACAAACAAACAAACAAACAAACATGAAACACCAATAGTTCCGCCTACGAGCTATGTTTGCGTTTGGGGGAGGGAGCGATGGCTGATACGGGGTACCAGCTATGTTTGCAAAGGGAGGGCTAGTTTGGGATGTTGGTGGAATATTGATGGGCTGATTTGGAATATTGGTGTGGTACGTCCACCTGAGTCAACTTTTCTGTCCATTTGACTTGCCAAACCCCCTGACAAGTTTGGATATTAATTTGGAAAACATCCAAAGAATTGACACACTGGTGCATACTAGGATAGTCTAAATGTTCCTTTACATTATGAATCTATTCCACGCCTTCACGCTAAAAGCATTTACGATCCAGCATTAGAATTGGGCTAAAGACTACGCTATTTATGCAAGATATTTAGTGTCGATAACAATTGTAGGATCAACTGATTACAATCTGCCACCAAAGGGAGAACTCCGGAGCCAGGAAATGGAGAAAAATCATTGGTAGTTTACCTCTCGTTCTGTTCCGATCTGCTCCGCTCTCTAGCCTCCTCCCAGACAAGATCTTGACACTTCCGAAACAAATTCATCTTCTGAGGACTTTTGCAGAGCTTAAAAGGCGTGGGTAAAAGATTTTTTGGCGGTAGATAAAGGGTAGTTTTGGTATAATTGAGATGAAAACAAGAAATTTAGGAGCGGTATTTAACAACACCCAATTGATATCCAAAAATCAGGCTCGAGGCCCATAGGATCTAGCTTCATCTTCAAAAAAATTGGCTCAACCCAAAAACTGCACAAAATGGGTCTTTGGACAACTCATTGTGCATGCTCTAAGAATACCCAACTACAGGGAAACAGGAGATGGGGAATTATTAACTTTGACAAATAATAAAGCAAAACCAACCATATATCTTAGGAATGATGGATTAACGGCAACCATGCACCATATGCTCAACTTATGTTGTGATTATCAGCTCTAATGTTAAATCCTAGTACAAGGTAAAATAATAATTATTACGAGATTTATAGACCTCTGGTTTTATATAAGAAAGTTGTCCTCTGCGGTTCCATAAACTGAGCCGTTACTGTTACAAACATTTGAAATGCTCAAACAAGATAAGCAACGAGCAAAAAGAATTTAGCAGTAGCAGCAGCAATATGTGTTTGGACAAATGGCTGCACATTCAAAGCCAAAACTTTTATTAACTCAGCTGTCCAAAATTCAGACCAATTCCATTCTCATTTCTCAATAAAATCACCAAGCACCGTTTACAAGGGGCCTGGGAAGGTTCCATTCTCTCTTTGCTCATTCCATCTCTCTACCTGCATCAATCAAGTATATTACTTGTCAACCTTTAATAGATTTGCTTAGGATTTGCACATTTCAAGCTAAGCCGAATTTCAGCAGTTCAAATTAATAAAGATCAAAGTTCACACGACAGAGAAGAAACACAGTCAAACACATACCCACTCGCCCGGGCAAAGAGAACGATAGTACTTTGCAAACTTGTCACACTCAGGAGCATCATCTCCCTTTGCAGCTACGCAACTGTTAAGATGAAATCCAACAATAACCCGAGTCAGATAAGCCCTTAGACATCTTTGAATTCCTTCCCATATAGTTGATGTTCTTAATAGTACAAAAAAATAAAATGCAACAGCCACAAGACCCACAATTGCATCACTATAGAGAATATAACAGAACAAGGTAAAAACAAGCAAATAGAGATGAATCCACTCACCGGTGGTACTCAATATATCGGGTAAAGCAGTGCCTGCTTTGATTTGTGGTAGGAAAGCGAAAATCTGCTGGTGCTGTCTCAAGCTGATGACCACCCAACATAAAAAAACAAAAAATTACTAAAAAGCAGAAGACTTAATAGCTACAACAGAAATAAGATAAAAGTAGTTGTAACCAATAAAGGTTAACAATTAATAAACCAACAGTCCAGTAGAGCTAACCTTAATCTCTGGTTTCTCTTCGACAGCTTCTTGATCATCTGAGTTCTCTTGCTCAGCACTTTCACTGCTTGCTTCAACAGCTGGAGCCGTTTCCGTGACATCTTCACTGGCACTGGGAGTAACTTCCTTGTTTTCTTCAGCAATAACAGGGGTAGCCTCGCTACTTTCTGTGGTAACTGGGGTTTCCTCTGTTTTTGAGGTGACAACTTCCTCCACTGCAACAGGACTTTTCACCTCACTCTCTCGCTCAGGTTTCGTACTTGCACCCAACTTCGCTTCTTTATCCTTTAGTAGGTATTCCTGCAGGTAAAGAATCAAACTAAAATGTTACGACTACTCAAAGTGTAAACATCATTAAGCAATCTACACACAGATGTTTTACACTTGCTTTACTTGCATTGGTAAATAACTATGGATCAATTTTACACCATGGTCATTTCATCAGCAAGTAAACTTTAACATTTGAATAGCCAAATATGAGGATTGGCAGCAGGAGTCGTACGATAAAATCAGTCATAAATGAACATAGATATTATTATTTTGTGAGGGCTAGATACTACTTTCTTGACGATCCCAATGTTTATTATTAGCATTTAGCACGTACAAAGGTATGACCTGCTGATATATCTTCTTTGTCATTACTTGCATATCCATCATGCAGCAAGGCAGGAGAGAGAGGAATGCACATATGGCTACAATTACAGGGCCACGACAAATTAGGATTGATACGCGTGTATATATATAAATATTATACAAAAGGGGCAAAGTCTTCGCCTTTTGTACGTTGAAGGACATAATGTCCAATCCCATGCGTCTATGTTGATACTGGACACTCATGTTGAGTCCAGAAATCATATATTTATTGACAGCCTTGCAAGAATTTGTAAGTTGGGGGATCAGCAGCCAAATTAAAAATGGAAGTACTTGTGGGCATTGGACAGGTCCTTTGTTATCAGGAGGTATGAGAGAAATGATATCCAGGAAAAAGAAAATAAGAAAAAAGCAAGGAAAAGGAAAAACAAAGCATTCCAGTCCAAAAACTGGGAATCTGAATGGATGACTAATTTTACCTAACCACACCAAGAGATGTTAATAGTAGGCTAGATGTCTTATTATTGTGCGCACCACCACCCTGTGTCTTATCGGTTCTCCATAAATGATATCCTAAAACATGTTTACCTTTTAGGAGAAAAGGTGTGTGATGACAATGTTTGTTTAATTTTCTCATAAGAGATATTAATTTCTGTTCTAATAAATCCAAAAAGTTGTGTGTAATTGTACTATTCGGAAAAAGGGCAAACTAAATCATTATTCCAGTAAAAAATAACAAAAATAACAGAAAACTGCTTCGCTCTTGAAATGCTAAACAGGCAAGAGAACACAGTAGTGCTCATCAACACTTGCGCGCACCACCTCGAGGCCAAAAAGGGAGCGGTAAACGGTAGGGAGTGGTGTGGGAAAAACCATGAAAGTGAAAAACAAGCTAAAACGTGTGAAAAAGAAAAGAAAATGCATATTGAAATGCACCCTTAAACTCCAAGTGTACATCACTACATGTATGCTTCACCTATAATTCCGACCAACAACGAAATGGAAGTCTAGTTAAAAACCAAGGAACAAAATGCCATTCAAAATAACAAAAATGAACAAGAACACATGGGAGGACATGACATTGGAGAAAACATTGTATGTGACACCTCGATAGACAAAAATGTGTGCACATTCTCAAAGCATGTATCGAGGAGAGACATCAAGCTACTTAACCTTATGTGTTGCGACTCTTTTCATGAAGGTCGCCATGTTCAACACCATGGGTCAATTAAACACTGCAGAATCACTTGTGTCCGGGTCATGAAATCACAGAAGCTGACTAAAGTATCAGGTGCATATTCATCCAGAGAAAGGAAAATAAAGAATAAAGAGAGCATTGACACTCTTAAACTACACGGTGTCAATTCGTCATTGTCATCATTTCTACTGTTCCTATCCTTCCACACACACTCAAGATTTATGCTGACATACATAAGCTCCCACAGTAATGACCTAGAAAGGGATTTCACGTTGAAGTTCTGCCCGAGGAAATCAACTATTACCATGTTGCAAGGCGTTGCAGGCTTGCAGCCAAATAAGAGACCCACAAAAACCTCCACATAATAGAGAGACCCTCAAAGTGAACAGAAGAAACTACCACAGCTCTGTTCACCCAAAGATGCGACAAAACTTATGATCTTGCAAGCCCTCTTCCTCATTGTCATCATTCTTCTGTTCCTACTCCTTGTTAGACATGTAAAAGTAATTAACAACACTATTACCCTCTTCCTCCAGTTGTGAATAGTCAAAACATCTTCCGGAAAGGCACATAAACTGATCTTCGCCATTGCCCTTCTAAATAGTTTCTCAAGGAAACCAATCAGACTTGATCTACTGTGACAGGGGTGGAGCTCAGTGTCTCCTACAATCAAACGAAAACACTCATCTTCATGACTAACATCTGTCTCAAAGAAGATCCATAAAATGTCGCATGCTCTAGCTGTGTGCACTCTACAGCAAGTGTCTACTAGAAAGAAAAAATAATCACTGATTGCTACTAGGCCTGTCAAAATGTGTCCATTACCCATTAAGCTACTTATAACCCAACCCAAACCAAATAATTAGTAGGTCAAAACAGGTTACCCTTCTAACCTATCAATTTAAATGAGTTAACTCTAGTATGTAATACATAAACTGCAAAGTTCTCCTAATAAGATATGTAGACCTCCTGTAATGTACAACCGTCTTCTCTCCACTGTTGTCAAGCCTTCCCAAGGCAGCCACCACCACCTAGCGGCGCCGCGACTGCTACTGGTCGTGGCTGTTGCCACCATCCTCTCCTTCCTCCTCGTCTTCACTCCCCGAGTATGGAGATTTCAGTTATGAACTATTTTTTAAAGTTTATTGCATTGAGAATTGAGAAACCCCTACAATAAGGATAAGAAAATCATAACTACCGGAATCCCCTATTCGAAACTCCATTGTCAGATCTCCAGAGTAAATCGAAGCCATATCATCTAGGTTATAGGACAGAGATAACCAGATTCCTGCAGAAAATGAGTGTGGATTTGGAGTGGTAGTGGAAAGTCGGCAGAGAAACATCTGGTTGGTGGATTTGCTGCTCCTACAGGTGGTGGCAATGATGGTGGAGGATTATTGTAGGTTCAATTTGAAATCCATACATTGTGCGGAGGTGTTCCTGATTCTCTCTTTAAGTCAAAACAGCGTCCTCAAGAAATTAGAGGAGGACGGAAGAAAAAATATATATATATAAGAGCTGAAAATATAAAAGAATGAACTGTAAAATATAAGTGTAAAATATTTTACAGTGATGAAACAGAAGTAATGGCACGGCAGTATGAAAAGATTATTAGTGTCCAACAGGTTGACTGATTGAACCCAACTTATTTATCACCCAACCCATTTAACCTCTAGATAGGTTATAATGGGTCCAACCCATTATATATTACCTATCTTAACCCCACCCAACCTATTAGCCCATATTGACAGGCCTAATTGCTACCAAAGATTTAATAAAATATATATATATATATATATGATTGATCCAAACATTTTTTAGGAACCAAACCTGGAAGAGCAGACTGTCCGAAACATGCTTAACAAAGATTATCAATATATATATATATATATATATATATATAATTGATCCATCCCACTGGGAGCTTTGAAGTTTTAGGAACCAAACCAAAATTTACTCCAAGAGCAGACTGTCTGAAAATCTCCCATTGGAACTTGATAACTGATTCACAAGCTTCGTTCGCATGAAATGCGACCGTCCTCAGAATTCATCCCAATTGTACTTTGGGAGCCTTCAAAAAGCTTCCACCTCTGTCCTAAAGAACTATAACACATCAGCTGAAGTTCCTTCGTGCAACCCACCTTCACACATCCCACACAACATGAGGGGAAAACAAAAATGTTTCCAAGAAATATTAGATATTTGATCATCTCCCTTACTGGTGCACACAAATTCATCTGAAGCTAAATAAAGCCATTCTCAAACTGAAGGACAGGTCACTGAAATACTTCATCTATGATGAGGTAAGTATTGCCCATAGCTAAGAGCCCTATGAAGAAGCATTCTTATAGATTAACTGGTGCCCCGAGTTCATGCTCAGAGCTAAGAAATATGTGATAGACTATTCTTGGACTCGAAAAAGATAATGAAAGTCAGAGCTATTATTTGGTTGTTTATGAAATATCATATTGTGGATGGTGGATAGAAGTAACTTCGAAATTATAACGGCACCCTTTTTGGCCACTTGCAGAAGAATTTGGCCTTAGAACAATGTATAATTCTGCAAGCAGAGAGGAAGAAATAGTGAAAGAGAATGAGCATGGATTACAACTTCCTCTTCCCACTTCCCATATTGGATATGAGAACGCCCATGAATGGAGATACTTGCAACTATGAAAGAGTAGATTCCTAAACTGGATACTTTCTGGGGATGGGAAGTACAATGGTGCTAGTAATTGAGAGGCTACAAGGACAGGCAGCACTGAAGAAGCTTTGGCTGATGGCTTGTAGGAAAAAGCTGAAAACCAAAGCTACGTTGATGAAATGAACAAGCAAAAGACACCTACTTTCTATGAAATAATGACAAAGAAAACTATCCAACATTTTATTTTGTGGAGCTGCAGTGCTGTCTAATAGATATAGTAGTGAAGGAAGGATATTCAGGGGATAATGGAACAGAAAGCATTAGTCTGCACCATGAAAAGCTGGCAGTTGCTGTATATAAATAGAAAGGGCGAACAGAATACTTCAGGACAAGCTCAAGCCCAGGAATGAGTAGAGAAAATAAAAAAGAAAGACATTTGGGACAAACTCAAAGCTGTTGTCTTGGGATAAAGGAATAGAAAGCCTTGTTAACTGGAGCATACATAAAAAGTAAAAACTGGGGTAAAAATGAAGATGTAATTAGTTGGGATGTTGCATTCAATATAGATCCTTGTGTTGACATGCCTAATTTTCAGTAACCAAATTTTTTTTTAAAAAAAATGTATTCCTAAAGGGAATTCTTTTTGTAATTCTTGAAGGTAATGTAATAACATGAAGCAAGAGGTGGATTCAACAAAAGAATTAAAGAAATTGTAAACAGAAATATTTCATTAATCTTTGGCACAACTGAATGCCTTCCTCTCAGCTGTGCAGAAACTCAATACGTCCGAATCGGACCATAAGAAATGATCGGTCCAGAATTCACGATTTAACAGCATTAAAAAATTTCAACATAAATTCAATTCAGTATAAATAAGTATGCGGCGAATAAGCTATAAGAAATGCACAGAGCTAAACCTAATCGGAAACAAATTCATACAAGCAATCCAATTTCATCGAGGAACTGAAAGATTATTAAGTTTACGATAAAGAAACGAATTCCTAGGGTGGGCGAGCTATACCTCGGATAAAGTTAGGATCTTGGCGCCGTCGGCTTCCGCCATTGACTAAGATTCAGTTGAAAGACCAAAAATTTGAGCTGAGAGCTGCGAATGGACGGCCTTTTGAGATGATCCAAGAGAAAGAAAGAGAGAGAGGGAGAGAGAGAGAAATGGAAAGTTGGGGTTTAGGTATTTAGAGTGGACAATTCCTGAAAATTAAAATTATCTATATTCCGATTTATAATTTACCCTAGTGCAGTAAGTACAGTCAAAATAAACTAAATTGCAACGTGTCACCTTTTTGGGCGGTTGGAGTTGGACTGTTGGGGAAGCTTGTTCAGTAAAAGTTCATGGGCTCGATTTGTCTCCCAAAGAAGGGCCTGTGGGACGAATAATCATTTTGGGCTCAATTTGAGACACTTGGTTTGGTTGGGCTTCTTCAAATTTTAAGGTATGTGCTATTTATCGCCCCAAAATTTTTATAATCGTTCTCAATTTTGATAAAAATATTTTTACTATTGATCGTTTCTAAATTTCTTACTTTGCTTCATATCATATAATCACTTTAATATCTTAATTTTAATATTGAGTTGTTAATTATTGCTCATAATCTCATAATTATATAATTAATTGCTGTAAGGACGGTTGTTTTGGACGAAAAGTTACGATTTTCAGCTTTAAAGTGAGTTTATAATAATGAGGCAAAAATAAAAAATTAAGGACAATAAATAACAAGGATATTTTAGTGAAAAATAGAGGCGATATAAGAAATATTAAGGACGGTAAATAGCAACCCAGAATTTGAACTAAATTATCCTTGTTCCTATTGTTTCACCTCATTATTATATAATATTGTGTTGTAATTTTGAAATTAATACATTTAGGCCTTAAATATCATAATTTGTTTATTATTCACCTCTGATACACGAAATTAATCTCCCAAGATATTTTTTTTTTGATAACTGTGATCGTTCTATGCTTTATTCACAAAAAATAAATTTAAAATATTAATATAATGTATCCAAATTCTGGCAAAACCTATCACTTGATGTGCATCTCATAAATTCGCCTGTCCCGATTAGTGTTATGTCCATTTCTTAAAAAATATATATATACATAGTATACATTGAATAAATGATATTCTTAGACTTTGAACGATTGAATTGAGTTAGAAATGTAACAAAAATTAAAAAAAATAATTTTGAATTTAAATTATGAAAAAAGTTAAAATTTTATGAATGTAGGCGGGACGGAGCAGAACGGATCCGAATCTTTACAATTATGAGACGGGGCGGATTCGAAGCAAAAAGTGAATAAATCGATTCGAATTCAATTTTAAAGATACACACCCGGTTGGCATCCCTAAAATTTTCCAATCACCACAACAAAAAAGTACTCCCTCCGTTTCAAAATAGCCGACCTTTTAGTAAGAAAATTTTGTTCCAAAATAATTGTCACTTTAGAATTTCTAGACTTCTTTTACCTCTACTTTCCTATATTACCCTTCTATTTTTTCAACTTTCCATAATCATTAATTGCATTTATCTCTTCTACTAACATTAAAAAGAGGCTATTTAATAAGGATACATTTGTAAATGTATAATATTTCTTAAGATGTGTGCATAAGCTTAAAAGGTCACCTATTTTGAAATGGAGGGAGTACTGAAAAATTTTGAACTACCTTCTCCCATCCCTAAAATTTTCCAATCACTACAACAAAAAAGTAATGAGAAAATTTGAACTACCTTCTCCTACTCCAATGGCCCAAAAGCTCTATGTGGTTGGCTCGTGTGACGGCTTGATATGCATATCCACCTCGGAAAATGATGATGATGTAATCCGTATTTTAAATCCTTTCATTACGAGCAACAAACAGCTGCCTGAATCAAGGCGATTTTGCCATCAACGAGTGCTGCTTGGATTTGGCTTTCATCCGTTAACCAATGAGCACAAGGTTCTTAGGATTGTCTGCTACCAGGATGCTGTAACTGCCCAGCCAGATTCTTACTATGTAATTGCGAATAGAGATTTTTTGTCTTATTTATTATTTCATTTCCTATTTCATAATTTTTAAAAATTATATGGTGGTGTTCACCAAGCCAATATTTGGAACTAGGTTTTAAAAATCACGAAAAACATTGCTCATATGTCCTATTATCTATAGTATATGTATAAGTGGTCTACTATTCCTTGAAATGATATTTTGAATAGTAATTTTTTCAATTTTAAAAAAAAAACACAATCATTCCCCCCTACTATCCAATCACAAACCCTTACTCTTCCCTTCTCTCACACATACACACACCATTACTTTCTCTCTTTTCTCTCTATAATCTTTTTATTAAATTATATTTATATTTATTTATATTTTATTTTAAATACTTTTATATATTTAAATAAATAATTATTTATTTATATTAATTAATTATTTAAATTTTAACTCCGTGTCCTCGGGCATGGGCATACATTTAGAGATAATTTTAGGATCATTTTTTAAACAATTGAGATAAAATTTTAAAAAAAAGGAACAAATATGGGACAAAAAATTCTAACTCTGTAATTGCACATGAGGACAGATCACATATTTAGCATGAATTAGCACAAAATCCTAAATTAACCTACCAATCACTTTAGTGGATTTTAACAAGATAAATGATGATGATGGTGATGAAATGCAAGGATCTGAATGCATAAATTTCAAAGTTACAACATCACAGTGATTATATATATGATCATTGAGCGGGAATAATAAATTTAAAGACGATAAATAATAAGAACATTTTCCTCAAAATTAAAATGATAGTAAAAAATTTAAGAACTAACACCCTTATACTTATCGATAGTATGAGTTAATGGTGAATTTGTAGTAAATAACTAAGGTTGTGTTCTCCTGGATGATTTTCATCCAGGATTTTTGATTTTTGACTTTTCTCTCTTATTGGTACCACAGTTTTTCTATCTATCTCTCTCTTACTTTTTACTTTAATCATTACAAAATCCCAAAAACCAAATCAATATCCAAACACAACCTAAATATTATAAGTTAGGTGGTGTTATTAAAATAGTATAGTTTGTAACTTGTATATACTAGAGTTAACACTCTTATAAGGTTTGATTATAATAATTAAGGAGTGCATTAAGTACCTTCAAATTTTTTATTTTTATTCTCTCTATACATATGAAGTTTTTTTTTAATTCTTTTCTCATTAACTTTTAAGACATTAATTGCTCCTTAGTATTGAATTGAGATAAAAGGACAATTTAGAAAAAGTGTTTAAAACATCAACTATTTTGAAACATTTTTTTATTTTTAAGAGGTCAATTATTGTAAAATAAATGGAGTACGTTGATAGGGATTCTTATAAACGGCTCCTTCTCTCTCTCTCTCTAAACTCTATGTTGTATACTTCTCTCCATACTATTCACTATTGTATATTTTTATGTTCGCTACCACCTACTATTTACAGCAAAGCAATAGATTAAAGCCAACCATCCTAAACAAAGAGACAATTGTATAAACCATTCGCAAATAACATGAAACAAAGTCGGACCAACTGTCTGTATTCTGTAACATCCCCAATGAGCAGGCCCTTTGAAGCCACTAGCTCTCTGTCTCCGAAATTGGTTTTCTTCTTCTATAGGGAGGAATTAAACCTCTATGTATAAGTTTGATGACATAATTAATAATGTGATTGCGTGACAAATTTATTGATTAATTTTCCGCGTTGTAAGAATATTGTACATATTGTTTTTTTGAATGAATTTAAATGTTCTTAAAAATTAAAATAGTCATGAGGTCTACTTGTCCATCCATACGAGGCAACGGATACTTTTGCCGAGGAGGAGCAAATCAAAGGCCTTGTTAATATCTTCCAACTTGACTTCGTGTGACACGAAACCATCCAAACGGAGCTCCTGTGCACATAACAAACCAAAATATTAACGCACTTCATAAAAGATCAAATTAACCATGTGATTGGATTGGAACTGAAACTAACTCCTCTTATATACTCCATATATAATCCAAACAAGCAACATTAATACCAGTTGATAATTACATACTTTGTCTATGTATTTTTGGGCAAGTATTGGGATATCATGTTTTGGTTTAATTCCTCCAAAAAGCGATCCCACGATGCTTTTACCCTTCAAGATATCGTAAGGGTTTACACTTAACTGTGTCCCGTGCATCTCCATCCCAAGTATTACCGTCTTCCCCCAACCCTGCCATATATGATCATATACTACATCAATGTACGTAAATACGAATGAACATCCAACTAATTCTGGACATAGTTAAGCTCTCTAGATCTCCTGCAGGATTAAGCTGCAAATATTAATGGGGGAGAGAGAGAGAGAGAGAGAGAGAGACCGGGTGCGAACTACTGATGGCCTCTTGCATAAGGGATGCTAATCCAATACACTCGAAGCAATAATCAGCACCACCCTCTGTCATTTCTTTTATAACCTGATCAATCATCATAAAATAGAACTCATCAGTGATGGTTAATTATAAGCAGAAAAGATGAACTAATTAATAATCATGCATACATAAGTTAATTCTAAAGTTGGTGTAGACACAATTGTTACTTCACTTCCATTACCAGCTTATAATCTGTTTTTAGATTTCCTTAACTTTGATTAGCTTAAATAGAAGACCAACCTCGCTCACGGATTTTTCCACGCAGGATGTAGGATTAATAAAATCAGTGATTCCAAATTTTTTCCCTGTGATGAACAAAGCAAGCTGTTTAAAACTCTAAAGCTAATAGAATCTTCTTTGGCTCTTAGCTAGGTTTAGTCAATATCACTCTTGGTGTGTACACAAGAAGACTAATCATGTAACAAACAATGGCGATGAGGAAAAAAAATGAAAGAAACCAAAAACATGAGCAACATTTGTAAAAGAAACACTAAAAACTTCGTACCAATTTCATATTTCTCAGGATTCAAATCAACACCAATGATTTTTGAAGCCCCACGAATTCGTGCTCCCTCTGCTACCTGTTAATTTGGCTTGTGATTCTAATCAATGGTATGAAGGCTATAAGCAGCTACGTAATTTAAAACCAACTTAGCAGCAGTGACCGTTGAATATGAGGGTGATTAGTGAAATGAAAAAGAAGGCTGAATTAACAAAAAGAAAAGGAATATCGAACTGATATTACCGCAAGTCCTACAGCTCCAAGGCCAAAGATGGCCACCGAAGAGCCCTTTTCCACTTGTGCTACCTTCCATGTTGCACCAATTCCTGCACTAATATCACAGTGAATAAAATTTTGATCATTGAAACGTTGGAGAGTTGAGGTATATCTGTCTGTACATCCTCAACGAAAACGTTAAAATTGATTTAAGGAATTAGGAAGTAGTGAACGACGTGATCACTGACCCGTGGTCACTCCACAACCGAGCAACAAGGCCTTGTCAACAGGGAAGTCGCTGCTAATCTTCACAACGTGTGTGATGTCCACCACTGTATACTCCGTGAAAGTTGATGCTGATAGAAAATGGGACAAAGTCTGTCCACTGGAATCCTTAAACCTGCTGCTTCCATCCCTTGGCATCCCAAAATATGACTCAGTAGGAAATTTTGTGCAAGAATTTCCCTTTCTAGACTTGCAATCCTTGCATTCCAAACAGTTCCTAGAAAACACCGGCAAAACCAAATCCCCTTCTTTTACCTCCTTTACATATTCTCCCACACTTTCCACAACTCTGGGAAAGAACCAGCCAAAACAGAACCAAAAAGTCATGCAACTTATGATATTTTATTAGCAAAGGAAGAAAAGCCTAGTTGCAATAGAATTACCCAACTGCTTCATGCCCGAAAATCCTTGGAAAAGATGAAACCGGTCCCTATTACACAGTATGATCATCAATCCGAACGATTTTTTGATGTGGGTCAAGATTTTCTTGATGAAGCAACAAATATTAGAATGTTTGAATATAATAGGTAGATTAATGTTGGACTGACCGCAGGCATTTTCCAGAATGTAACATCAGTGTGGCAGAGAGAGGTGCAGAGCACTTTGATCCGAACCTCCCAAGATTTTGGTGGATCCACCTCTATCTCCTCTATAACAAGAGCCTCTCCTGCTTTTCTAGCAACTGCAGCTGCACATCCCATTTTACAAATTTCAAACAGAAAAAGGAAAAAACAAGTGTATAATCCATAAATTACTATGCAAAAATGCAGACTTTCTGAAGTGAATTGAAAAAGAATTTCTTTAAAGAATGGAACCTACCTTTGCATCTTATGGGTTTTCCTGATGTGCATTTGTTCTCCATTATTGCCTTCAGCTCCTCAATTTCAATTCCCTAATCTATCAGGCAAGAAAATCCTCTGTCAACGGAAGCTAGATAAAGAGAAAGCAAAGCCAAGGAAATAAGTACTGACTATTGAGCTACTCCTACCAGAAATATTACTTTAAAAATCAAATATGGTGGGGCTGGACAGAGACAGAGCTTCATTGTCGTCTGGCTTGTGATTGCTCCTTGGTTTGAAGAGTTGGTAATGTAGCAACCTGTTTTATTCATCAATTTTTTAATAAATTGTCCATCCACAAATACGACAGATTTTTTTATTTTTTTATTTTTTTTTCCTTGGTTACACAAATTTTCTATTTATCTCTCTCTTATTTTTTACTTTAATCATTACAAAAACTTAAAAATTAAATTAAAAAACTACTCATCCAAACGCACCTAGAGTTTTTTTTCGATTTTAAGCAATAATTTAAGCGAGTTTCAATGATGTTATTTGATGAAGCCATTGAATATTTTTATCATTAATCGGTGAATACCATAAAATATTAAAATGTTCAAACTTATTTTTAGACAAATTGAAAAATATCATTAAAGTATATATCACATTGAATGGATTATATGAAATTATTAAGCTAGCTATCTCCATTGAAAAAGGGGGGAAATCCAAGCTGCTTATAACAATAGCAAGACTCACTAATCAATACTCCCTCCGGTTCAAAATAGTTGACATCTTGGAAATAAAATTTTGTTTTAAAATAGTTGATGTTTAAGATAATTTTTCTGCAATATTCTTAAATTACCCTTCTGCCTCAAGACTCTTCAACTTCCATGCTCCATTACTCCAACATA
>JAOTQG010171842.1:0-28422 GCA_025631175.1 Iris virginica | reverse complement strand
TTTGGCAGAGCACCGCAGCTTTTGGCTCCTCAAAATTCCGTGCACAAAATTTACTATTCATTTGAGTGTGGGCTCCATTGAGCTGATTTATAAGATAGACTAGTAAATGCCCGTGCCCTCGGAATATTTAATCATAAATAGTCCGTATTCTCGAACACGACAATATTTTAAAATAATAAAATTATTTTTATTATATATATTTTTTTAATTAATTGAGTCAAATAAAAAAATTACACATAAAATATAACATTTTTTAATACCCCTCTCTCTCTCTTCCTTCCCAACACACACTCACACAAATATATTCTTTGTCCCCCCTCCCCCACACACCCACACATAAACATATATTTTTTTTACTAACCCCAATCCCACCCACCCCTTCATCCCCCCAAAAACCCACACGCCCGGATCTCTCTCTCTCACACTTTCCCACACCGGATCTCTCTCTCCCTTGCACCGAAAATTAGGTCAAATAGTACTATTCATTTGGTGTGGGGCCCACTGAGCCCATTTAGAAGATAGATATTTTTAGGGTTAATCTCATTTTAGGCCCTAATATTTTTGTGGGGTTTTGAAACAGATCCCCAGGTCTTAAAAGTTTCGAAATGGGCCATAATGTCACATTTTTATTTCAAAACAGAGTTTTTTTGGACGAATTCGTTAAAAACTTAACGAATTTCAACTCATGTTCAAAACATGTGAGTTTTCATAGGGTTTTTCTGTTATTTTATACCTATATAAGTTTAGGGCTTAAAATAAAATTTATCAGAATAAACCTTAATATTGTTTTCAAATTAAATAAAATTTTAATGAGGATTAATTATAATTAAATGTAATACCTGAGTTAAAAATTAAATATAATTAAAAACTAATTAATATTTTTAAAAATTAATTATAAATTTTAAAATTAAAATATAAAATTTAAAAGTTAATTAATACCTCATTAAATAATTCCTTAATTAATTCATTCCTTAATTACATTAACCCTAATTCTTACCTTAATTAACCCTAATTGTTATCTTAATTATATTAACTCTAATTCTTACCATAATTAACCCTAATTTTTACCTTAATTACATTAACCCTGATTCTTACCTTAATTAATTAGCCCTAATTCTTACCTTAATTAATTAGCCCTAATTCTCACCTTAATTAAATTATCATCAATTAACCCTAATTTCTACCTTAATTAAACCGCCACCCCACCCTCAATTCACCACCAGCAAACCACCACACCCACCCACCCACACCATCTCCACCACCCTTATTGCGCCACCACCACCCAAACCATTCATCCAAATCCCGAAATCACCATCGACACCACCAATGCACCTGCTACCCTTCCCCTATTGCAGCCCTTGCCCCTGCCGCACCTTACCTGGATCTTCTGCCCTCCATAAATCCACCACCACCGCACTTTTTCTTAAACATAAGAGAGCCCAAATAAATCAAAAGAAAAAGGAGAATGCTGGGGAGAGATGGTTGCGGAGGCGCGTTTTTAGGTCGGAGCAGGAAATGGTGGCGAGTTTCTTCGAGGTAGAAGAGAATGATAGGGAGAGGTGGCTGCGGAGGCGCGGTGGCAAAGATAGAGTTTTGCCGGTGGAGGAAGGGAAACAGGTGGTGGTGGTGGGGTAGGTTTAGGGAGGAGTGGTGAATGGGAGAGAGTTGGAAGGAAGGTGGCGAGTTGAAGATGGGTGTCGCCGAAGGGGGAAGGAGACGGGAAAGGAGCAGAGAAAGAGAGGGATAAGAGGGGTAAAGGGGAGAGACGGGAGGGGAGGAGGGGGGAGAGACGAGATGGGAGGGAAGAGGGGGTTAGGGTTTTTATGTTTTTTTTTTTTGTTTTTTTAATAAAAAGTTTCAATTTAAATCCTTAACTTTTTGTGAGTGCAAAATTACAACCAGATTCTTATAAAACTCACGTGTTTTGCACGTGAGTTGAAATTCATTAAATTTCTAATGAATTCGTCAAAAAACCCCGTTCTGAAATAAAAATATAATATTAGAGTCAATTTCAAAACTTTTGAAACCTGAAGATCTGTTTCGAAATCACCGAAACATTGGGGCCTAAAACGAGGTTATCCCATATTTTTATCACGGTTTATTGTCGTTCTTGGGGGTTTTGTTTGTCCCCAAAAAAACCTTTTCAGCTTTCCCCTCTTTTTGGCTTTGGCGGGAAGAACCCCTCATCACTCTCACCCCTCGCCACTCTCTGCTAAACAGAAGCAGTAAACCCTCGCCCACCTCCTTCTCTTCCCCTCTACAGTACAGAAATCCCTAATTAATTTTTTTTAATCCCAAATTCCATTTTCGGCGGAGCGACGATAATCATGTACTGGCTAACGGTCAAGTCGTCGGCGGTTGTAGCGGTGCCACACTGGCGCTCTCTCGCTCTTCTCCTCCGTTCCCCTCACCTCTTCCGCCGCTCTCTCACCTACTCTTCCCCCTTACGGTAATCCTTTTTCTCTGTATGTAGATGTTCGTGTGACTGTGCAAGTATATATTTTAGCTTATATGCACGTGGAGTGTAACAGTACGAGGAGCTTAAGCCTAAAAGTCGAATAGCACTGGGTTCCTCTAATTATCCCATTTATTTAAGAGAAAACTGTGTATATGTGAGAGAGAGAGAGAGTGTGGAGGGGGAAGGGAGAGTGTACGGTGTGTTTTGAGTATGTTTTTTATTTTAATAATAATATTTTATTAAATTAATTATTTTTTTCTTTCTTTTAGGCTTAAGCACCTCGTGCTATTCGAGAGTGTACGGTGTGTTTTTTTATATATATTTTAGCTTATATGCATGTGGAGTGTAACAGTTGAAGTTTTGTTTGTTCCTTTTTGGTTACTTAATTAAATGATTATATATATAATTTTGTGTTTGTTCTGTTATGTTTAATTACAATACTCCTCCCCCCCCCCAAAAAAAAAAATTCCCTACACGACTTCTTTTTGGTCAATTAAATCCAACTTTGACCAAATATTTGTGTTATGTAATATTATCAATTTATAATCAAGTTATTGATTATTTATTTAATATATATATATATATTTTGCAATTGAAGTGTTAGAGTCTAAAATATAACAAATGTATACTTCCTCCATTCCGGGCAAAGAGTCAAAGTAAAACTTTTAATTTTATACTCATAGCACTTTATATCTTTTACAAATTTTTTTACAAATTATAGTAAATGTGATATTCATTAAACTATCAATTTTTGAATATGAACAAAAAGAATTGGAGAATGGGAGGAGTATATATTTTGAAAGTGCACTATTCGAATGAAACATCCCAAAATAGAATAGTGGACTCTTTGCCTAGAATGAAGGGAGTATCAAATGATTGGTCAAAGCTGAATATAGTGACAAAAAAAAAGAAAAAAAAAGAAAGGGAAGATCTTTTTGGGATGGATTACTTGGTTAAATATTGTTATCCTTCTATTTACCCTTTTGTTTTTTCCATGGTTAAAATTATAATTTGTAATTCGCTTTTGGGGTACCTAGACTTTAGATGAATCAACTTGCAGACTTTGGGTTTTGTCATTTCACTTGCACAAATGACAGAGAAAAGGAGGGTTGTATTTGAAATAAAATGGATAGAGTGGTTCTAAACTTGGGATGGCTAAATATGTTCAAGGAAGCCTCAGTATGAGTTCTCACTATCCTGTATTCAGATCATAGCCCAATCAGTTAGACAATCATTAAGCGAGAAGTCAAGGTGGCACAAAATAGACAATTACTGGCTGAAATATGAAGATGCTAGAACTATTATAAGGAGAACATCGAGTCAGAAATCAAAAGTTGTAAAGAAGCAAAGATGGACTTTGAGACAATTGAGAAATTGCTTCTTCAAAGATAGAAGAGCCTCGTAACCAAAATCAAATAAATCACGGATGAATTGAGTCATCAACAGAAACTATTGGCTTTGGAAAACAGCAAATATTTTGGGGTAAGAGTTATCAGTTCAGGCATCAATTTAAAGGAGTCTTCATCTTCAGTTTCCTTAAATTAATCAACTTCAACTTCTCAATCCACTTCAGAGTCGAACAATGACTAATTCATCAAAAACTTTGAAGATCAAGATAGCTATAAGAAGAGCATGGATGATCAATTTTAAAGCTGCACTTTAGAGAAAGCCTTAAGAGGCTAGCTCCATTCTTAACTGAGGACCAAGAGACATTCTTGTCCCAAAGGCCAAAGCAAAAGAAGTGGCTTAAGGAAAGTGACAAAAACACCAAGTATTTTCATCTAACGGTCACAGTTTGGAAAAATAGAGCAAAAAAATGGCAGGATTGATGCATGATAATAATGAGGGCATGGCCAAAGCTTTCTCAAGTCACGTCAACATCTTCTCTCCTACAGGAACTCAAATCAACAACACTAACCCACATCACTTGAACCAGAATGCAACATATCTTGTAAGCTCTTAAGACAATATTCTGATGAGCTAGACAAGGACATCACAAGGAAGAAGGTGAGAGATGTGGTCTTCACGTTGCAAAAGGGGAAATCAGCTGAATTTTCCCAACACAATTGGCTTGAAATAGGTGATCAACGTTTCAAGGCAGTGGAGAATTTCTTTAAGAGAGGCAAATTGCTTCAAGAGATTAATAAAACCTACATTGCTTTAGTTCCCAAATCGAGCAATCCAGAAAGACTTCTGATCTATTAGTCTTTGCAATGTGGTCTACAAGATTAGTTTCAAAACTCTTGGGGTTGGAGGAGTATTCTTTGGAGAAGAGATTTTCTTAAAACAGGAGAAGAGTGGAAGATAGGTAGAGGCTACAGTGTATATTATCGAAAGAAGATTGGATTCCAAGTCTCATCATGAATGAAGCCAGAAAAGTTTCAAATATAGGATTTGAAGAAGACTGTCTAATGGTTGCTGACCTCATCAATCAAGGGTCTAAAGAATGGAAAAATGATTCTCTTGGTCAACTCTTCCGACACCGGGGTAGTAGAGAAAATACTTTCAATTCACGCTACTTTGAGAATTGTCAATGATGATTGAATGGAGATTTGCAAGGGATGGAGTTTATGTAGTCAAGTCATGGTATAGATTGGCTTGAGATGCCTCAAACAAAAGAAGACTACAATAGAACAGAGAGTGATCATGCATCACACTTCTGAACGAGAATTTAGTTGCCTGATAACCGCAAATGATTATAATTTCCCTTATAATATGTATCACGACATTATACCCTAACCTTTAACTTAAGAAACTGTGGTGAAGAATGGTGTCCAAATGGCTGTAGTGAGGTGGAGACAATTGAACGCCTTTTAGTGTAAGCAAGCTCAAAGTGTTTGGAGAGGGAGTTGCTTCATCTGAACTTCACAAGAGGACCTACATATTCTTTGGCAGATTGGTTCTCTCTATGGGATAGTATGGTTCCGTTGGAGGAATGATTGATTGACTCCATCGTGATGCTCAGGCCATATTGAATCAAAGGAACTTGGGGGGTTTTGAAAATGCTATTTTGGCCCTTTCCCATTTCAAGTTTTTGAGAAAGGACATTGTGGAAGGTGGAAAGAATCAGAAGTTGTCTTCGAATCAAACCAAAGATCAATCCATCTCTGTTGTTTCTGAGGGGACAGTACCGTGCTCCAATTTGGTGCAAGAAAATCATCAAGCATCATCTCTTCAAATGCTGCAACAATCCAGTTCTATAGTTGTTATTTGCTCGGATGGTGCTTGGAAATAAGGGGAAATGTAGGAAGGCATGTGATGGATAGCGTATAATAATCAAGACATGAGGATAGCTCAACATGCAAGATCAATCAAGGCAAAGAATTCCCTCCAGTAAGTCCATAGCATGCGATCTGCAATAGCGCGGTCGACAAGTGTTTTACTGCAAATTTAGTAGACTCGTTCACTAAAAATCGCAAATCGGAGAATAGTTTTAACATTATGTTGTGAGGACCAGACATATGACATCAAAATATCAGTCCTAAGTCCATAGATCAAGTATTTCCCTAGGGGATTGCTTAGTAAGAATGGGTAGGGGCAATTCTTATGTTAACCTTTGGCAAATATAATATTGTTGTACTCTCCAAAAAGAAAGAAGACTTTATATTAGTTTGATAATGGAACGGTGAATAGATTTCCAAGGATGGAGCAGATTTGGCTTGCTTGTTGGACGTATTTTACTAATTGAAAAAAAGTTTTCAATTAGTAAATTGTGATTTAAATTCTTGAAGACTTTGAGGTTAGAAAATTGACAAAGTGAAATGAGTTCAACCTATCTTTGCTCCTGAGAACTGTTGACAAGGTAGACGCTTGTGGTACTCCTAAGTCGTGAGGCAGGTACAATTGAAGACAGCCTTGCTTTGTTTTCTCTATTGGGTCTGTGCTATATTTGATTTGATTCATATGCGACCTGATACCTCTTGCACTTTGTGTGTCACCACTCATGCAAACAATCAAATTTACATAACCATGGCTTGTGCTTGGTGCTATGCACGTATCAAGAGGGTATGCAATAGGAATTAGGAACCCACGAGGAAGAAGAAGAATTGAACAAGGGAGTATGTTTAGTACCAGGAATGATAGCGATAAAGAAAATATATAAACATCACATTGATCTTATGTGTCACAGCCACTACCTAAACATTTATAAACATGCTACAGTTTTCCTGTCTTGAGATGGTAAGATTATGGATTTTAAAGTATTTCTTTGGCGTATCCTGAATCAATTGGAAGTATTGTTGTGTATATGAACACGACTAATCGATGATTCTCCATTCGTAATGATAATCACAGCTGTTATCTGACATGTATCACTGAGTACCATTATGGTATTTTATCAAATAGGCACATGGCACCCTAGCAGAGTTTCAATGCCCTCACCATGTTACTTATTGTATGACCAAGTCAAGTAGCTGGTTGATGTTTGTGTTCTGGAAGATGTTAAGGGTGGGAGAAGGGTTTAATTCATTTTTCATTTCCTCGTGGTTCGTTGTTTTCCTGGAAATTTTTGTTGACATTTGTTTCCTTGAATTTTACAGTATTTAATGGCTCTTATTGATCTCAACATATAAGATTTATCATCTCACATTATTGTCAACAGTATCAGGCAGTCCAAACAGATTTATTGCTTCAAAGAAAAAAGGGCTACGAAAGGTATCAGCAGAGCTACTAAAAAGCTCAAGGAATTTAATTATGGGCTGGAGCAGAGAGATTATTCTCATCTTATGTGGTGGAAAGAGGTGAGCCTGATACCAGATTATAGGACATAACACTGGTTGATAGGACCAACTAGTTCCTAATTACTACGGGGAACAGTTGATCTTAAGATTAATATTATTCGATATATGTGCTTTCATCTTTCAGAGAATGGAGATGTGTAGAAAAACATCTACTGTCCAATTGGTAAAGAGACTTACGTATTCGAATTTGCTGGGTTTGGATGTCAACTTGAAGAATGGAAGGTGCGCGCTTAGCTGTAGCTGTTGCGAAGTTAACAGCAACCAATTCTGTAGCTATGTTTACCTTTTTATATTTTGACTGCTATATCATTCAAAGTTAGTAGGAAAAACTACCTCATCGGCTAATAAGATCTCCAGACCATTTTGTTAGCAAAGTTGGACTTCTTGTTTCATTGAAACTGTTAAATTGTTTTTCGTTATTCTGGCTTGATCAATACGTGTCAAAGGAAGAAGAATTTCCAAATCAATAGAAGTTTTAGCTGAGTTTAAGGGGAGCAATGAAGAGAATTCACTTTCAATTAGTTGTCGGCTTGTGTATGCTGGAATTCATTCTCACTAAATTATAGGTATTAGATTGAAGGGAACCCCTGTGATTAGCATTATTTGTGTAATTTCTCTCTATATTGGCTAGTTAATTGTTTTGGTTGTGGCTCAAGTTTATGGCTTCCATAATTGTGTTCACCGTTATGTAGGTTTAGAAGCTAATATTCATATGGGAAAGGATAATACTGATTATTGTATTGACAAAAGTTAATTTGTCAGAATCAAAACAATTAATGGTTGCAATCTAGAACTTTAGTAGATGTAAAGGTTACTCAAGAGACTATATGGATGTTTAAAATTTAACAAAGATCACGGACCACCAAATCTGCATGATTACAACAAATCTAAGTACTTTGCTAAAACTATTGTTTGTCGTGTGGAGCATAAGGTTACTCAAAGTTTGCAAAATTATGCTGGTGTTCTTCGGTTATTCGTTTTCCACTTGTTTATCCGACATGTATACTGGGACGTGCTGCTTTAACAATTCCATCTGAACTAGCCCGCCTTGAGAGCCAAGTTAGACAAACCTCATGTATGTATACTTGCTTTATTGCTTTTGCCTTTTGGGGGTAATAAAATAATGACAAGCTAATTGACTAATTACTGCTCCTGTTAGTTACTTGGGGCATGTAGTGTTTTTGCAGAATCAAATATGTTACTGGATTACGTTTATGTGTGCATGTTTGTATATCCTAAAAATATTTAACTTAATTTGTTTTCTCCATATTAGAAATATGAAATGCTTTGATGGTAGATGCTTTTGTCTCTTTCTTGAAGTCTAAAAGAAGGAACACTCAACTGGGAGGTTCTACAGTTCAAGTCGAGATTTCCACGTGAAGTCTTACTCTGCAGGGTATGCATTACTTTTTAGATGGATTTGAACTAGTTAACCTCGATTCGAAATCTAAGATTTAAAAGAAAATGAGTTACTTGATTTTTTTTTTTTATCTCCATTTGTATTCAATGCTGAAGTTGAAATCTCCATCTTATTCTGTTTGTCTCCTTGAAAGTTAGCTGTCTTGTTTTTCCATTAATAGTTGCTTGATAAAGTAAAACAATTTCAGGTTGGTGATTTCTATGAAGCTCTTGGTTTTGATGCATGTTTACTTGTGGAATATGCCGGCTTAAATCCTTTTGGTGGTCTGCGTTCGGATAGTGTTCCAAGAGCTGGCTGCCCTGTTGTGGTATTGACTTTATTTTTAATTCATCTATTATGACCGCCTGTTTGTTATTCAAGATCTTCGGTTGTAAATTTATTTTATTCAACAGTTGCTATTGATTGATTTGTCCCTAACTTCACTGTTTAATGGTAAGGTTTGAATAAATTTCTTGAGGTTGGGGATGGAAATTTGATTTATCTTGTGAAGTGGTTGCCATTGTGTTGTAAAGAAATGGTGGCTAAAGCATAATCCGAGTTGTTCAGAAACAATGGCTTTATGAGTGATCCCTTCCCCTCCACAATGTGGGGGTGTGGGATAGGTAAATTGGCTAGTATATCTCCTGGCACCCATACGTCTCTTGACAGTCATGATAATCATATTTGGATTTTCAATCCTAATGTGGTACGCTTATGTTAAGGTCTCTTATGAAGTGTCTCGATTGGTTTCATAGTCCAGTTTTCCCCCTTTGGCTCCCTCATTTGGAAGGCCAGAATTGCGAGTCACAACTATATTAAAGGCCTTTGCTTGGTCTCTGGTGTTTGATTTGCTAAAATACAAATGATCTTCGACGATGGAGCAGACTCCCCATAAAGCTTCGTCCCTTGACATGTTTGTTGTGTTGTGGTTACAGCGAATCTCATTATCATTTCCTGCTTGATTGGCCAATCTCCAATGATGTGGTGGTTGTGATGTCATCTGTTTTTCGTATTAAGTGAAGTCTGGGTATGCCCTTCTTTGCTTGAAGGCTTTCTTTTTACTCGGTATATGGGCTTCAGTAGAATAAGTATGCTGCCTGCTTGTGGCTGTGTGGGATGTTACTATGCTATGGTATATTTTGATAAGAAGGAATGCAAGAAATTTTCACAATCAGACTACAAGGTTTTCTTTGATCAACGAGAAGTTTAAAGCTCTCGCTTCCTTTTGGGTTTCTCTGCTGGGCACTTTCAGGGTGTTTCAGTGACGTATCTGAGTAGAGATTGGACGCCGGTGCTCCACTCGAGGCTTGTTATTATTTATATATTTATTTATTTTACTAAGCTTTTGTTGTTTTGTACAAGTCCGTGTTAGGCTTTTCATCTCTTTTTCCCTTATTCTCTTATAGTACTGCTACATCCTCCGGATTAATATAGTCTACTATTTCTAATAGATTCTTCTTTTATCTCAAAATAAATAAATATAATAATAATTGGCTTATATATGCATGTAAGAGAAGTATGCCTCATTTAGAGTATTATTTTAATATCTCTTTTGCACATGAATACCTATGCTTAACCAATGTTTGGATTAACGTTCTTTGTAGACAGCTCCATCTCCCTCTTTCAGGTATTCATGGTATCAGGTAGTAGAGATATTCATTAGAGTCCCGTTTGGATCTTCATCTTTCTCCTTTATCTATTATTACTTCACGTCGCTCTTTCAGTGTTGCACATAAGTCCACGGAACCAGTTTAGGGTCAAGGCTTCTCTATTAAATTTGATTTTCTAATTTTAGGAGATTTTGGGAGGACAGTATTACTTTTCTGATTATCCTCTGAATTGCTCTGCATCTTGTGGTGTTTGGGTTGTTATGGCTTCTACTATGTTGCCATCGGATGCTAAATCCACAGATTGAGCTAATTTCTCTTTACCAAGTAGCACATGGATAAAAAGCTTGATAGAAACCTTTATGTCGTGTGATTGATGGGGGTCAAGATGAATCTGATTCGCATAATGAAAGGCGAGCACCTCACAAGTAAAACTAGTAGTTATGAGGCTGCAGTATGAATTAGGACCATGCTGTTTTACATAGGGCAGCTTGTATTTTATGGATGATGATCATGTTGCTAAGTTAGTTTCTGTTAATAATAATGTCAAGGACCTTTAGGAATACTTAGAGGTGCTGTATTTGGATCGCAATCATTCGAATCACATCTTCGACTTATTTCCTGCATTGCTTAGACAAATTCAACATGACTGGATTGAAGTTTTCTGCAAAAGGTCTTAATCAGTGGTCAATATTTCCACCCTCAACAAATTTATGCAATCTTCTTGTTGATAAATTCTAACAGCTTGGCCATTTATTAGTCTGGTCCGCATCAAATGTGTAGAAGTAATGCTTTATGAAACCCTTCTACACATTTATCTTATTCAGGGACTTTGCTGCTGGTTGAAGGATAGCCTACTCATTAGGGGATGAAACCCTGATAAAATGATGAATTAGTAACATATCTATTGAACTGTATACCCTTTTTGATGTCCTCATTTATATACTTATTCTCTATGATTTGACCCCTTAATTTCCCATTTGGCATTCAGCGAAAAGAGAGTCGGAATCCCGGTTCTATAAGAGTTCTAAATAGCTCACGTCTTAGGCTTCCAATCTCCCTCACAATCCCACAGCGAGCCAAAAGACCCCATATCCTACCAGCTGGAAAATCTAGCTGTCCCTCACTAGCTTTGGGCTTTGCTAATCTAAAGGCTTTTAGTGCATACGACTTGTTTGCAGTGGAGCTACTCTAACGACACTATGACTCAACTTAGCGGTTCGTGCGTGGACAGGTTGTTGCTGTTAGGCCTCCAATGGTCATGAACTATTTGGAATTTCTGATAACTATTCGAACTTTGATTTGTGTATTTATGCATTGCACTTGTAGCTCTAACTTGAGATTGTTCTCATGTTGTACATTGTTTTACACTAACTAGTACATGAATGAAGCTGTCCGGCTTTGGACTGGAGCTTGGCTCGACGAAGCTCGAGTTAGACTGTGCTTAATTCAGATTGGAACAAAGACTCAACTCGTGGCATGAATGGCTCACAAGCCGCTTGCAAACAAAAAGAACCTCTGCTTAGCTAGGCTCAGATGGACCCCTCAATTTTGCCTTTAACCTTTCTCTGTCCATTAACTACAAATTCTTTAGTCTGGATAATTCTGTATAAAATCACGAGTTTCTCATGTGCAACTTTGAGTTATTGAATGAGCTCATGTGTTATTCCATCATGCTGTTTTTAGTTTTCTTCTTTGTCAATATTAATATATTGGGGCTTTTGTCTATTTTTCTAAATAAAATTTCTGTCTTGAACTTGTTCACTCATTCTCCCAGTTCCTTTTTCTGTCCCCCCCCCCCCCGCGTCTCAGCTCATTATATTGGAATATCTTTCTGAAACATTCTTTATGCGATTGTCAGCGTCTTAGTGTATGCTTTTTCCTTTTGCAGAATCTACGCCAGACTTTGGATGACTTGACGCGTAATGGCTATTCTGTAGTAAGTACCGCGTCTTGATGCTGCTAGGGTAGTCTTTAAATGCGTGCAATTGTCTAGAAACCATGCATGCTGTCTGTTTCTATGCACACATTGGTTGACGACTGCACATTGTTCCCAAGGCTTCTTTACGTGAAGTCCATTTTAGTTTTTTTACGTAAATGCTTGCTGTTTATGTATTGCTGCACCCATTAGGATTTGACCTTGTTTTATGTGAGGATATCCCCTTTTCATCTGGGAGGCATAATACAAATGCTCATTGGACTATGGCTCCGCTTGTTTTATGGAAAATAACTTATGGAAAATGATTTAAGAACAACCTTTTCCAAAATAATGAAAAGTTTTTCCAGAAATTGACTCACTTGTTTAGTAAATCATATGAAAATGCATTGGAAAGCATCTTTCAAAGTTGTTTGACAAGTTCTTTGAAAATAAATTAGAAGATAATTAATGTAATGCACTACATTAAGCAATTAGCAAATAAAATATAATGGTTCTATTCTATTTTTGCTGGTAATTAAATAGCATACTCTTATGAAGAAAATAAATAAATATACTCCATCCATTCCAAAATAAGAGTCATGTTACTATCTACACATAGTTTAATGCAAAGGAAAGTTTGTGGGCACAGTTGAATTGGAGGTGTGTCCAGAGAGTTAATTCATCATTTCTATACCACAATGGAAAATGGATACTTTTTGTTAACACCTTGTTAGTGTGATAGCACAGTTGGGTCCCTATTTAACAATTTAAGCTTTTAGATGAGTTGGTAACTTAACATGGTATCAGAGCTATGGTTTGTTAAGGTCTTGGGTTCAAGTCCTCGCACTTGCATTTGTTACCTGAATTATTGTGAATTTGTGTGCAGTGTTGGCACCCTATTTAGTTTGTGATGCCCCTGTTGGGACATTTTTGTTTAACTCTCCACCTGTGAGCGGGTCACATGTGACTATGTGAGAGGGAGTGTTAGCTTGATATACATAATTGGGTCTCTATCTAACACCTAAAGCTTTTAGATAAGTTGGTAACTTTAACACACCCAGATAAAGAACAGTGGACACTTGTTATGAAATGAAATGGAGGGAGTAATGTTTATTGTTTGAAAATTAATATGAATTTAACCTGAAGTTTACTAAATATGTTCATCTTTAAATATATGCAAACCAAGATTTTATGATTCCAATGATTGAAATTTTATGGTCAGTCAAAACTGTAAAAAATGTATGCTAAGTTTTGTTTAATTTTGTTGAACACGATCAAATGGAGACTAAATCAGGATAAAGTGATCAAGCGATTTTTATCACAAGAAGATCGAAAGAAACCTAAATTTCCAAAGGGGCTGGCTTAATTTCAATTGTCACTTTACACAAAAAACCTCCACGATATATTATAGAGATTATCAATATACACTTTGTATCATGACGATTGTGCAACTTTCCAGTAGAGGATATATCAAACTGATAACAAGTAATATTGGGATGCATAAGCTTTTGGGGTGGTAGATGCCCCACATTTATGTCGTGTGGTGGACATATTTTTAACGGCGTCATGGCTTAACCTCAGGTGGTAATTGAAGAGCATCCTTTTTTTTTTTGATTTATTTCTTGTGATGGAGGATTATTAATTTTGCTTGTGCTGATTATTGAAATGAGTATAGCTCGGGATTAAAAACCGAGTGTTAGGGTTTGGTAATGTATATTGCTGGAGGAGAATGTGCTTTGCTAAACATCTTTATTTGGTTTGAATTGAAAAAAAGTTCATTTTGATGCTGGAAGTATTGTTTTGATTGGAATGCAATATGAATATGTCAATATGCAGTACCATATCATTTTTTCTTGCTTGCTTAAAGTAACATATAAATTGAGCTTGTTAATTTCTATTAATTTTGTTTGGCAGTGCATTGTGGAAGAAGTTCAGGGTCCGACTCAAGCCCGTGCGCGTAAAAGTCGTTTTATATCAGGGTACTTTCATTCTCGCAGCTGAGCAACTTCTATCTGCTTGTGGAGTTTGTTGGTTACTGCCTCTCTCATTTGGATTTTTCTTACTAGGTGTATCTTATAGGTCCAATGTGCAATTTGACTTTTTGTGAAATGTGATGATTAGCAATAGAAGCTAGGCTCAATTCAGAGGATACAAATCATCCTTATGCTCTATACAACAACAACAAAGCCTTAGTCCGAATCACGTGGGGTAGGCTACATGAATCATTCCACCATTCCACATGATCCAATCCAAGTCACCACACATGCCACAGCCTTTCATGTCTTTCCGTATTGCCGATGTCCATATTAACTTTGGCCTACCCCTGCCCCTACTCCTTACTTGATTAATATTATTTTATTTTTTGATAAAAGAAGAATTTCATTGAATAGCGCAAGAGGATACAAAGAAGGCGGACAAGAAGTCCACCAAAAGAAATAACAAAAACCAAAATGCACAATGATCTTCTCCCACAAAGAAGGCTCTCCAATCTCTAGACAAATCTCGCAACGACAAACCTCGGAAAGCGTCAAATGTCCGAGCCCAATGAGAAGCCTGCACAATGATCTTCACCCACAAAAGCGAGAGCGATGTTTCTCGATTTCTGAATATCCGAGAATTCCTCTTAATCCAAATATTCCACAACTGACTAAAAATGACACATCCCCACAACAAAGACGCATTCCTTGAGTGACCAAAACCCAAAAGAGAAATCATGCAAAAATACACCACAGAGCGAGGCATAATGCAGATCTCATCATGCACCCCAAACAACCTGTCCCGAGAGACTCCTAGCCGCCGGGCAATGCATGAACAAGTGTTCGTGGGACTCACTAGCTCCCATAAACATGACGCACATTTCTGGAGAAATATGTCTTCTGATGTCTCATTTGCCGCCAATCATAAGTATTCAAATGACCATGAACCACTTGCCTAGCAAAGACTTTGTATTTAAACAGAACTTTGGACTTCCAAATAAAATTATAAAGAGGAAAGTCAAGCTGTGTATGTGGTTGAAGTGTTTTAGTGAAAGATTTGACCAGGATCCAAATTCGACGTTCGGATTGGATATCTGAAGGTCGAAAAGAAGATCAAAAACGAGGATCAGAGCTTGATTAATATTATTATCATCACAATTCCTAACTAGAACACTACCGGGCCTACGTTGTACATCCTCATGCTCTGCACCATGTCCAAAATTCCTTTTCTTAAGTGTGCCCAGATTTAGCTGTTATATGAAGTCTTGAATGTTCCATGTGTGCATTAATCGTACATTCTCTCAAGTTTCTCATTATTAGTTGCCTCATATGGAGTTGAGAGGCATTGATCGCTCATAGAAGATCAGATATCTGGTTTAAGTTGTTGCAAATCTTTACGGATTAGTCCATGTAGTTGGTGGCCAAGATGGCACGTATTCGTGGAAATGTGGCATATTTGGGATAACATGGTGCTTGTGATGCAGAAGAACGCTTGATCTTTTGGTATTCTGAGGGAAAGAAAAGGTGCTTGTGGATGCAGAAGAACGCCTGATCTTTTGATATTCCGAGGGAAAGGAAATTATTTATTTCCTCCATTTGTCCTTTTGCCCTTCACTCATAGGGGCACTTGGAGAATTGTCATTTACTGATCCTGCTCTAGTATTTTTACTGATTTAGTACCTTTCCCTTTCTTTGTTTTGATTTTCTGTTTTGTTCTTTAGTGGACATCTTGTCCTCGTGATTGCACCTTCTTCCATATTGTTTTTCGAAAGAGAAAGAAAAAGAGAAGATGATCAATCATTGATTTCATAATCAGATTTACTATTTTCAGCTACTGCACATGTCTAACTCTCACCTGTTTCAAGGATTCAGTCATGCGCACCCAGGAAGTCCGTATGTTTTTGGACTGGTTGAAGATGGTCAAGATCTTGATTTTCCAGAGCCAATGCCTGTAGTTGGTATTGTAAAATTTCATCCACCTATTTCAAAGGATCTTTTGTTTTTTACAGGGCCCTGATTACTAGTGTGATTGTGCCTTTATTGCACACACATATGCTCAAAATCATCTTGTTGCTAGTTTAAAGTATGGAAACTCCTTACTTCCGTGCATATGTGGTATTTTAGGAGTATCACGTTCTGCAAAGGGGTACTGCTTAGTTTCTGTGCTGGAGACGATGAAAACATATGCTACTGAGGATGGCCTAACTGAAGAAGCCTTAGTGACTAAGCTTCGTACTTGTCGGTACCATCATTTGTTTCTGCATAGATCGCTGAAGCACAATTCTTCAGGTGAGCTATATTTGCTATATTTTTGATGACTAGTTGCTTACAGCAGTTGCTAGTGATGGAACTGATGACCACCAGATGAGATAACCCTCACAATATTGCAACAAACAACGTTTCCTTACTGGATTTCAGTGTGTTGTTTTTTGGCAGTTATTCGCATCCCTTTTGTTTAGGTGATGTAGAATCCAATTCTCCATGTATAGATACTGCCATTTGCTCGACAGATATGGTTTATCAACCGTGAAGGTCACAAGTACGCCAAGACCAAGTAAATATGATTAGTGGATATTGTTATCATAGTTTAGGACTATAATATAAAATATTCTGGTGCTTGGGTGCTCAGACCTGAACATGGTACCTCAGCAGGCTATCATCCCGTTGTAGGCCCAATGACCCTTATGTTCAGCAGCAACTGTTTTACCTCTTATCCCACCCTCTGTGAAGCTTCACTTTAGGGCACTCGTGTGAGTATCCCAATTTTGTTTATGGGAGTTTATGACAGTCACCACTTATTGTTTATAAGTGAAAAAAAAACCTTTTAAAAAGAGAAGCTTCACACTTCTCTTTGTCCTTCACATATGCTAATACTTCCCTTTTCCATTTTGTTCGTTTCATAATATGTTTACAAAAAAATTAAAACAATCTCATTTTTCTACGTTTTGCAAAAATAATCTTATTATTAGAAAAAGTAGATTTTTAAATAATTTGCAAATAGTACAAACATGTAGTCACATCCTTAAAAGAAAAATTCCAAAAATATGTCCATTTTAAAATAATGTACATAAATAAAATTTGTAGACATGGACAGATTAAAATTTTATAGAAAGGGGATGTAGAAAAGTGGTGTAGAAGTGTGTAAAACACCTGCATAAGGTCTCTATTTATAGTTGGTGTAGGATCAAAACAAGGAAAAACCCTGAATTCTCCACAAAGATAGGAACAAAGAGGCAAGATTTCCGAGCTGAGGCTCATAGAAACTTCTTAAACAAGGAAAACGGCTGAAACCCTAAAAGGCTGCGGCTTACCATGGGGTTTATGTGGCATGTGTGAGAAGTTGTATAGTTCACGGTGACCAGTGAATAGTTCTCTGAAAATACTCAAAAATGCCCTTTTGAATCACCCAATTCCGAATCCATATGAATTTATTATGAATTTCGGAAGTTTGGTCAAGAAAATATTCCATTTGCACCCCAAAAGTCATCAGATTGAACCGTGACTTTAAAGGAGTGGAATTATATATTTGTATACTTTAAATTGATAATGAATAATACTAAATCATCATCGATGTCATAAGAGGGTACCAAAATGGGGTGTCTACAATACTGCGCAAATCAATCTCACGTTGGGTACTAAAACTTGAGCATCACAGTCAGAAAGGTCTTGGGACTGGTCCATGTCTATAATCCGTGTTTGATGTATGTCTACTTCCTCATCGTCCTGTGTAATGGTAGAGTTTATTTCTCACTGTTGTTCCTTGAGAAAACTCCCTCCCTCCTTCCCACTCTCTATCTATCTTTCTTTCTTTCTTCCTTTTCTTTCTTTTTTCGGGGGCGGGGAAGATGGTTGCAGTCAGAATGAAAAACTTGTGCCTTGTTTTTTGTGTATTGATGAATGCTCCAGTATTTCTGTAGATCTATCATGGGGTCAATCCCTTACTTGACTAGAGGCTTCTTAGCAGGGACTTGTCGTTGGGGAGAATTTGGTGAAGGTGGACTACTGTGGGCAGAATGCAGTGCCGGACACTTTGAATGGCTTGAAGGCGATTTGCTCAATGAGCTGTTAATTAAGGTTCACAATTGAAATCAATTTCTCATGCTTGTGATAGTATATGGATCTTCTCACAATTATTGAATGCTGCATATATGGTGCAAATTTTAGGTAAAGGAGCTGTATGGGCTTGATGAGGAGGTATCATTCAGAAATGTAACCGTTGCTTATGAAAACCGGCCTCGCCCGTTACACCTCGGAACAGCCACACAAATTGGTCATATCTCATTGCCATTCTAACTTTTACATTGATTGGTACAATTTTATTAGTTCCTAATTGATGTCTTGGTGCTGCTTATTCCAGGCGCTATAACAACTGAAGGGATACCTTCATTATTGAAATTTTTGCTCCCTTCGAATTGCACTGGACTACCAGTTGCGTGAGTGATCAGCTTCCTAAAATCATTTCATATCACTTACTTAGGTTTATTGATGTATAGTCTTTGTCCCTTACCCTTTGAGCTTTAAGGCTATTATTATGAACAATGTTTGTTCCCTTTCTGTCCTTGTAAATTTGTCATACTCTGATTACTGTCAGTGAAGGTTGGTATAAATTTTCGTCAAAACCAAAGTTTTACTTGAGGGAAATTAGGATTTTGTAGAATCTTGTTCTGTTCCAATGTTGAAGTAGTTCCTTAGAATCTTTCATATGATCTTTTGTCAGGTATGTCAGGGATCTTCTTCTCAATCCTCCTGCATATGGAATTGCATCTACAATTCAGGGTGAGTGTTTGACTCATATTATACTTCTCAACCTTCTGTGAACTTCTCAGAAATGTTTTATCATTCAAATGGTCGGCCATAAGAATTACAATTATGCTTTTGTTGGTTCTTCCATGGTAAACTGTAATAGTTAGTTGTTTACTTCTACATAAGTTAATGTTCTGCTTTCTATGTCATTGCTGTTGCCTTTGTGTTAAATATTATTACGGCAGTGTTACAATTCTTGTTAATCAAAGGTACTTTATTTCCATGTTGTAAATCACCTTATCATTGTATTTGTTCTCAATAAAAAATATGTATGCATGTGTGTGTGTGTGTGTGTATATATAGGGTCTTACTCCACTAGGAATCTAAGTAAAATAGGAACCATTAGATTAGACATAAATCAATGATTGAGATCAGATTTCCCTTCAAAAAACCGCGGCATGCTACGTAATTACTAAGAAACTCAAGGACAAAACCATCAAACTACCCTTAAACAAAACTTTCCTACAACCCAACATCAAACTCTCCTACTCTGCAGTTCTCAAATTGAGATGCTATTGGGAATTCCATGACCTGTAACCCCTTGACTTGATGTGGGTAGCAGTAGCTCATATGGTGAAAAAAAAGCCCCATTTCGGTTCTTTAGATGTGTATCCTTGTTTCATTTATGTATGATCTTCTCTATGTCCTCCACTGTAGCAGAAAATTTTTCAAAAAGTTTCAGGACTTGAGGATCATTAATGACTCTATGGTGCAACTGGCCCAAGTATTCTTCATCTACTGAGTTTATCGACATGTCTTGTACATCCATTATTTTTGTGGCTTGAAGTTGAGTTGGCAAAGATGAGAGAAATGTTAGTTGGGTATATATATATATATATATATATATACACACACACACACACACACACAAACACACACATAGGTAGCTGATCAGGTGCGAACCACTATTTTCGTGCGAATTGTGCGAACATGTTGTATCTTAGTGATATATGTTGTATCTTAGTTAATTTGTTCTATCTTAGTTGATTTTTCCTGCGAACCTGTTGTATTTTAGTTGATACATGCTGAATCTTAGTATTATTTTTCTTGTATTGAATCTTGAATACAAAGATCAAACACATATCATTAAGATACAACAAAAATCAACTAAGATACAACAGGTTCGCACGAAAAAGTGGTTTGTAGCGTAATACACCCATATATATATATAAAATCATTATGGTGGACATATATCCTAAAAAGAAATATTTGTATAAACTGTGTATTGGTCTTGGATTCATTAGTTATGTTGCTACAGAATCCATGTATATATGTTTGTGAATTAATGTTTATGTTCATAATCGGATATTGGTCTTGGATTCAGTAGCAACTTAGTTCAAGTGTATTTTATGTTTGTGAATGGATTCCAGGTGTATTTTATGTTTGTGAATGGATTCAGTAGCAAAGTTGCTACTCAATCCATGTGTATTTTATGTTTATGAATGGATACAGTAGCTAAGTTGCTACTCAATCCAGGTGTATTTTATGTTTGTGAATGGATTTAGTAGCAAAGTTGCTATTGAATCCATGTGTATTTTATGTGTGTATATATATATATATATAATCCCTCCCTCCCTCTTTTGTTGCTATTATGAAAGTTTGTCAAAATACAATGCTGTCTTACATATTATTACCTTTTATTTTAATAGGATATGTTCCCTCAATTCTATACTCAATTTTTGTTTCTTTTACAGAAATATGCAAGCTCATGAGTAATGTGACGTGCTCGATTCCAGAGTTTACATGCATTGCACCTGCAAAGGTTATATCCACTTACTTTCCACCCCGTACAGTTTTTGGTTGCTGTTAGTGGCATATTAAAAATGAACTTATTTCCTCATTAATTTTTCATGTCTTCACTTGTATTTTACTTATCTATGTACTTGAATGCATTTGATCATATATGGATTGCTGTTGTGGTAACAGTGTATTACTTCTTTCAAGTAGCTATTTGCTCCTTTCAGACAGTGGTGATGCTAAGATTTTTTCTGTCCATATTTCAGACGCAGATTAGAATATGAATTTTGCCTATTCCATTGCACTTCAAAAATATATCATGTAAAGGTTCAGTTACTAATCACTCACTCACGCACACCAAAAGAAGAAAATAAGGTAACTAGGTTCGGGTTAATTTTTATTACCTCTCCCGGTTTCGGTATGTATTACCATACTATAAGAGGATTAGTGCCAGTTATATGTTCATATCTTGACTATGCTCATTAGTATTGTCACCTGTTCGGTGTTCCTGTCTGGGAAAGAAGGCATAATTTTCCTAGTGCTAGGAGTACACTTGTCTTTAGGTAGGGGCAATTTCTTTCTTCCGTTCTTTTCTCACTACAATATTAGGCTTTGTATAATGGAACACTGTTTATAGTAAAACTATAGCAGGAGAGTTTTTTGAGTTTAAATTAACTAAGGACTACTTCGTAGATCAACTGTAAGTCCTTACTGTTTTGTGTATCAGGATGGATCAACTATTGACCGACTGACTAGACATATATAAGACAACATACCATGGGACATGTTCGTGCTGTTCACATTTTTCTATTCATGCGTAGAAGACTGGAAGTCCATGACAAACTTAAGAGCAAAGCTTCAGAGGTTAATAAAGGTAGAACAGAATATACCCCCCCGTCTCAAATAAATGTTCCCACTTTCCATTTATGTTTGTCCCCAAAAAATATTCCCATGTCTTAAAATAGCATAATAATATCAGTGAATTCCAATAACACCCCTAGAATAGAAATTACTAGGAGCGCACAGTCACGTGAGAAATCTGCCAGGATCATTCTCTGATCACCGGCAAACTAATCCTGGTTAGTGGGGGAAAGTAGTACAGAAAATCGCGGTATGTATGACTTGTGCTTCTTCCGGTGTTCTTGCTGAGCCAAGGAGGCCGACGTGACGATGTTTAGTTCGTGCTCTTGTTCTCCTTGTCTTACCCGTCGCCCCAACTGAGGGAGAGATGGGAGGAGCAGTTGAGGACGGGGGATTGCCAAAGGATGGCGTATGAGTTGTTGCAGGCGCTGCCTTCTATTAGGGCTTCGAGACGTTGCCGGAGGGATTCCTGACTGAAGAGCTGCTGTAGGGTTTTGGTGGGGTCGACGGAGATGGAAGCAGCATAGGTAGACGACGGTGGAACTTGGGGGCGAGGGGAATTATTGAGTGAGGAGAAGGAGAAAAAAACAAGTGGTGTCGGTGAGGTGTAGATGTAATGTGGTTAGGGGTTTTGGAGAGATAAAGTGGAGGCTTGGTTATTGGGTGAAGATGAGGAAGGATGGAGAGAGGAAAGGTAAGTGGCAAAGCATTCTCATTTCTGTACGGCGAAAAGAGTAATTGCTGAAAACAAAATTGTTCCTTAAAAACATTGACTTGTCAAATGGGAACATTTTTGGGATGGAGGGAGTTTTGAATTTAAATTCTTTGGTAGAATAAGTACAACTGGAGACAAATTAGGTTCACTGGCTATGAAAATACCAAAAAATGGATTAATTTCACGATTTAGGATCAAGTATAACGTGGGAGGGATGTTTAGAATAGAATCGGATTGCGTGAAGTGGTGTATTGCGTAGGGATATTATAATACCTGTTATGTTGAAAGAAAAGTCTTTTGGAAACTTTTAGACATGGCTACGACTAAGTGGAATGTGGGTCAACCTGAAAAGAACACGTCCACCAAATGACTGTAACTAAAATGTGAATTATAGGATGGATATGTGGTAGAATTAAGATATAGGAAAAGAAAATTTTAAGAGCAACTTCACGAGTAGTTGCTCCATTGGTTTGGGCTCACATAACCTAATAGGAAATGGAAAAGTATCAGCATAAACATACTAGAGTAGGGTAAGACCAAAATCAACATGGAATGGAAAAATGGGATAGGGGAGATTGGGGCTTGTCTGATGGTCTAACATTGCACCAAACATAATGGTCAAAAAGATTCAAGTAGCCAATGGCTGAGTAATTGGAACAAAGTTGAATTGAGTTGAGTTATCCATTCCTACTCTTACCTATACTTTTCCTTTCAGTTCTCCCACCAGCTGCCTTACTGGTTGCTTCGATGAAGTTAAATTAGCAATCACCTGTGTCCTTACTCAGTAAGTTGTGATAAAAAAAATGATGAAATAAACTCGTCCATAGACATTAGGTCCTCTCTGTGGAACACAATGCACTAAATGTAACCTTAGATTAATGGCCATGGAAACGCCTCCATATTTTGTGCAGTAAATCTCCCCTCCCCCTATCCCCCACCATCTTTCAAGGTATCACAACTCCATCTATTTTCTTGTTTTCTGATTTTGCAAATGCTTTCCTGTTATTCCATATTTCCTTATATCATTTTTTGACACTTGACTTTATAATTTTATTTTGATTTTGCAGCTCGTGAAGCTACTTGAGTTAAGGGAGGCTAATCATATTGAGTTTTGCAAGATAAAAAATGTGCTTGATGAAATTTTGCGGATGCATCAAAATTCTGAGCTCAATGAAATGTTAAAATTATTGATGGATCCTACTTGGGCATCTACAGGGTTGAAAATGGATATTCAGACATTGGTAAGTGGTAATTTAGGATTCTAGTATTATTACAATTTCTCCCGCTTATAGTTTCAGAAAGTGGAGTATGTTTGAGAATTAATTCATACAATATGAGGAGGCATATGGGAAAAAAAAAACAAATTCTTGTTGACCAATAATTTAGAATATGAAAGGTTAGGAGGCTCTTGATCCTTCCATATGATTATTTGTTTTAACAATCCTTGATAATCTACACTAAGATCTTTTTATTGGAATACCTTGACAGATGCATGTTTCATTCTCAAATGAATGATAGGGTCAGTACGATGAAAGTTATTCTTCCTTTTATGATAACATATTATTTTAAGTTTCAGTTTGGATCGAAGGATTGGGTCAGCATTTTGAAATAGCGTCCTTTCTAATGATACATGCATAATCTTCTGGAATAAGTAAGCCATTTTTCCAGTTTCATGCCATAACTTTTCTTCCTCTTTTTACTTCCAGGTGAATGAATGTGAGTGTGTTTCTCGCAGAATTGGTGAACTCATCTCTTTAGATGGTGAAAGTGATCAAAAAATGGATTCATACATGAGCATTCCTAGTGAGTTTTTTGAAGAGATGGAGTCCTCGTGGAGAGGGCGTGTGAAAAGGATCCATGTAGAGGAAGCTTGTGAAGAGGTGGAAAAAGCATCCGAAGCCTTATCTTTAGCTGTAAGTGTTATACTTAGTTCTTATAATAAGCATACTTGTGAAACTGCACACTTTCACCAGTAGTAACAAAAAGGATATGTAGTCGACTGAAAGCAATTTGGTTGAGCATTCAACGGTGCCTAAATAACAGAGTAAATATATTCTTTACATTTTCAACTACAGGTTTGGCGATTTCTAACAAGATAACCGAATAGGAGAGAGCCTCATGAATTCATTCGTCATGAATAGAAATTAATGATTATTTGAAGAACAATTTCTAGGAATTCCCGTCAAAGGGGGCGTGGGGCCGAAAGTGGAACTCTGGCATATAGATGAAGTACAATAGGGGAATTAGGGTCAGGAAAAAGAAAAGTGGCTTACCAAGGTGGCGATTGGATGTGTTGTTTTTGTTACAATGCATTGAAATTTTTTGTTTTCATTACAGTTACTGTTCACCCAAATAATTCATAATTTGGCAACCTCTGATTCCCATCACATCTGTCCCCTACCTTAATAAATATATTATTTTTATTAATCTTAAGCTAGTGAAGCTATAACCTAACGTGTATAGTGTTATCTTTTTCACTTTAACCCGTATAGCCATTATATGCTTATTATGAAATAGTTTTCCTTGGGATTTTATTGCCCTTTCTGATCCTTATTGCAACTTATCGCAAAATATGATGTGATTAAAGATCCCAAACACATTTGGAGTGAAAAGCAGTCCAACAATGACCAACTATTTAGTAATTGGTGAAGGCAATATTTAATGGTTGCTAATAACTTACGATGTGCTACTTGCTGATTCTTGGGTTCATTCTGATCTGATACACATTGCCTATAAGAAAGACATATTGAGGTTTGATTAAAAGATAGGCTTAAAATTACTTCTAGGTGACCGAAGATTTCGTTCCCATATTATCAAGAATAAAAGCCACTACAGCACCACTCGGGGGACCCAAAGGAGAAATATTATATGCTCGTGACCATGGGGCTGTTTGGTTCAAGGGAAGACATTTTGCACCAGCTGTTTGGGCTGGTACTCCTGGAGAAGAACAGATAAAACAACTCAGGCCTGCAGTAGATGCAAAGGGTCGAAAGGTTGGAGAGGAATGGTTTACCACAATTAAGGTCGATGATGCTCTGACAAGGTTAATTTTAGCTTGTGCTATCAAACCAATTCAGTTCTCATTCCTATAATTCTAGTTGTCTCTCATAAGTGATTTTTTATACATGTTTCAGATACCATGAGGCAGGTGCAAAGGCAAAGACATTGGTCTTAGACTTGTTAAGGGGGCTCTCTGCTGAGTTACAAGCTAAAATTAATGTTCTCGTCTTCTCTTCCATGTTGCTTGTGATTGCAAAGGCGTTATTTGCTCATGTCAGGTTCGCACAAATTTTAAAAATTGTCGAGAAGTAGTTATTGATTGATTGGCTAAACACAAGCATTGGTCACTTGTCTTAAGTAATTCTAGCAACAAGCCCACTGGACCTCAAGTTTTCGGCATTTTGGTCAATTCAATCACCTTCTTAGTACGGTACCCAAAGTAGCACCTCCAGCAAGTTAGGGAGTTGGTTAGGCATTCGATAAAAAAGCCTTTCCTTTTTGTAGGGGAGGAATTAGGGGTGATTTACAATGCATGTTTGGTGTTATTTCTTGGTTTCGTCCATCCCTTTAAAGGTCAAGAGAAATGCTTGGGGCGTTATTCTTGTTTTTCAGCCACAATCTCTGGTGGAAATGGATGGCTATTTTGAGGATGGAAGTTAGTCTGACGACCAAAATGGTGAATAAGGAAGTCCAATGGGCTTGATGCTATTTTCATTGTAGTATAGTAGTCAGTTTTTTAACGCCTTGTTGATTCTTATCTTTTATTTGCATTGTACCTTTTGATCCATACTCTTATATTCCTTTTTTGTCAGTTTGAGTACACTCTTGAACTTTAAATGTGAAGTTTTTCCTTCTCTTTTGTTTCATTAACTAAAGTAGTGGTAGTGTACCCTAGAAAGAATGTTGAGAAGTCTTAAACACTTGATATGCAATTTGAGCATGAGACATCATAGTACATGTCAACTAAGTATTACAAAATGTTCATTTTGCCACACATGATTATCTACAATTGTCCATTGCTTTGAGAAGTTATGTAGATTGTTATAGCTCTTGGGAGTTCCTAATTGAAGGATCCTGGCAGGTAAAAGGATGGCGTACACCACTTTACCAAACTCAAGTACCCCAGAAACACTTGAGCAGTATGACTAGGAGAATTATGCGGTAGAACCTTTTATCGGTGTTAAGTTACCAACTCATCTAAAAGTTTAAGTTGTTTGATAGGGACCCAACTCTGTATCAAGCTGACACTCCCCCTCACGTGCAATCCGCTCACGCGTGGAGAGTTATTAAGAATGCCTCAACTGGGGCATCACAAACCAAACAAGGTGCCAAGTGCCAACACTGTACTCACAAATCCACAATTATGCGGGTTACAAATGCATGGGGAGTGACTTGAACCCAAAACCTTGTTAAATCGGAGCTCTGATACCATGTTAAGTTACCAACTGATCTAAAAGCTTAAGCGGTTAGATAGGGACCCACCTATGTATATCAAGCAAACGATCGGCAAAGGGACAGCAATGATTGCAGAGTAAATACTCTCAGCTTTTGTCCCAGAGTAGGTGTCCATTTTTATTCGGTTACTAAATTCATCTTTGCCACCTAACATCATTTCAATGTCCTCTCTCAATGCTAATGTTATAATTATAAGTATCCATTTTTCATGCAACCTAGCATGTTTCACTGTCCACTTGTAATGGTCATACTACAATGATATGACCGAGGGCAAGGGCGATCAGGTACATCTACCACTAATATTCCTTCTGTGTCCGACTTTCTTATTTCCTGAAAAGCTTAAATGAAACATGTATTGAGGGCGCTGCGGACAGAATAATACAATTTAAGCCAAAAGTTTTTGATACAAGGTTGAACTCGGTGCACAGGTCCGCTCTATTAGGATTTGAGAAAGGTGAGATGTTGGCAGCCTTACCTTCAGTTTGGAGAGGCTGATTCCAGGACTGGATTATGTGTCAAAGCATTAGTTTGTGAGGGCATCTTACCCTGCCACACAGCCTATGTATAATCCGTGGTGTGTAAGGCCAACTGTACCTTTTATCAACTATCATCCTATCCCTGCATCGAGAACCACCCTTAAACACCCTCATGTTCAGTCGTCATGCTTTTGAGGTGCACACTGACACCCATTTTACTATGGCATAAGCTTAATCGTATTGCTTCCCTTCTATAGCAGCAGTTCTTATAAATATGGAAGAGTCTGCTTAGTTTGGTTCACATGAAGTGGCGTCCAGGTTGCTACTATAGTGGACAACCTCACCTCTGCTGAACGGCTGAGAGATACGCAGAAAACAGGATTGTGCTCCAGCAGTTTAGGGTTTTGTAGGATTTGGGAGTCAGGGCTTTAATTGTAGAAAGAGTGATATGCTTATAGACTTTCAAAATGAAATGAACTATATTAAGACCTGGCAAAATGGGTTCATTACCCACTAAGCAACCCAACTCAACTTACTTTAAATCCAACCCAACCCACTTAATTAATAGGTTCAAACAGGTTACCCAATATAACCCATCAAATTAAATAGGTTAGACCAGGTCAACCTATAAACCCATTACGATTACTAACCGGAGAAAAATGCCGTACGAATCTTTTCTCTTTTGTCTCTTCCAATCGGTTCATGTGACCTCACTCAGACCGTCACCATTCCCGTCGTCGATGCTTCCGAGTTCCGACCACACAACAGTAGCTCCAGAGGCGACGGGAATACAACAACTAGAACGGGAAAAGCCTTGCTAATGAGTTTTCACCGGGGATTAGATCTAGTCATTGCCGTCGGTTCAGATCTGAATTTTTTAGTTGGGAATGATATCCAACTTTGATTGTCTGGTATTCTTTCAACTTCTTTTTTTTTTTTCTTTTTGAGGATTGGTTAAGACATTGGAGATTAGTGAACCTGAGACGAAGATCGGCTCTCAGCAGCACCACATGTGGAGGCGGAGTTGGTTGCCGATGCAGAGGTAGGAGTGGTTGTCTACGAATTGGTCTGCAAGGTTTTTTTTTGGGGGGGGGGGGTGAGGAAGGTATTATGAAATTAATCTTAGAACAACAAAGCAGGCAACTTTTGTTGATCTGAACTCCATATGTGCTGGAGTGGCAAGACTCTTGGTAATTGACTTGTTTACTTCATTGAATTCTTCTCCAGCAGATTGGGCCAGAGGGTGGAAGCCTGTGATCTACCCAGTTATGGATATGC
>JAOTQG010171731.1:0-17415 GCA_025631175.1 Iris virginica | reverse complement strand
AAAAAAATATTAAAATATATAATGTTAAAAGGAAAATGATGAATCTAAAAAATAAAAAAAAGAAAAGAAAAGAAAGACTAAAAAAGAGAGAGCCAAGGAAATCATTTAATTATTAATAAAAATAATATATGATCTAAATAAAAGTTGAATCCAAAAGAAAATGAACATAAAAAATGAATGTCAAAATTATATTCATAAAACAACAGAAACATATGAATAAAATTCAAATATTTTTGCCAAAATTGAACATAAAATTAAATCAAACCCATGCAAAAAAGATTGAAACCAAAATTATCCAGAAAAGGGAATCAGTTCTACACCCATTAAGAAAAAACAATCATTTTAATCATGGTAAAAAATAATCAAACTCCCCGGGTTGAAAAATGCTACAATTAAAGTATAAATCGAAAATGAAAGGTTTGAAAAGAGAAGGCATATCCAAAGAGAAACTCTATAAGGGAGAGAAAAAGTTGGTTAGTGAAGACTTTTCTTATGGGAGTTGTGGGTTGTAATGGTGTAAATCGATAGCCAAGCCACGGCGTTTGAGTTGCTGATGACAGGGGAGGGAAGGAAAACTCAAGCCAACTTTGGGGAAAACAAAAGAGAACAAAAGAAAAGAAAAGAAAAACTTGAAAAAAAGAGAACGAAGTAATAAATCATCTAGTAGGGGATAACCTGATTGATAATCCATTGGACATTACTCTTGCGGCATTCCACCACAATCACCGTCCTCATGATGTGTTTCTTGATTTTTCTCATTTTCGGGGTTCTTCTCTAATGAGTTTGTTGCTTTTCTCCCTCTTCTATCACACTTTTTCTTGATTTTTCTCACTAAGGCCAAAATGTCATGCATAGGGTGATTATAAAACATTCAAAAGACCTTTCACCTCCCCATCCTATTAGAAGAAGGCTTTAGGCTAAAGCTTTAGATTAGTGTTTTAGTTCTAGTGTATTCATCTATAGTATTAGGTTTGTATATATAGTGAAAGGTACTAAATTAGAGTAATTCTAATGTATTAATTTAATTAACTCTTCTAATTGTAACCATCAAACATTAAATTATCCAAACACTCTCATAATGCCAAGTGTCCAAAAGTAGATAAATGGCATTCCTATAGCCTTCTTCACTAACTTTCATATACTTTAGTATGAATTTGTTAAATAGGAACAATTTTGGTATTTGGCGCTAAAACACCGCTAATGCTATATTAACCGAGGACAATTTAGAAAATTAACTTATAAAATTAAGGGTAAAAAAATGATTTTACATTCATCTTCATTCTCCCTTTTATACATCCACCATTCACCACCATCACCGCCACGAACAACCACCATCACCACCGCCAACAACCACCAAAATATATTTGAATTTCTTTTTGTAATCACCGTTAGCCAATTCCAAGACCTGTAATTTACTAGATGAAAACACTCAACCTGTTGCAAGGCTTATGATGAAGAATAATAAATGAAAACCTAGATTAATGATTGAAATTCAGATCTAAAATTTTCTCAAAATCCAAATCATGATTACAGACAAAAGCAAAAACGATATTTAAACTGATTTGAGAATTGTCCAAAACAATTCGCAATCATATACTCCTACCCAAAGCTTGGTCGTTGACTCAACCCACCCTCAGTCCACCCCTTCTCCGCCCACATTCTCCACCGTTAATGGCGGCTCATTCTTAGCTAAATTTCTCATCGATCTTCCCTTCATTTTCCCTATATTCCTTTCCTCGGTTGACCACGATCTTCGTACGCGTATTTGTTCCGGACCAATTTAATTCTCAAAACTCCTCCATCTTCACACGGGGGTAAAGAATATAGAAAAAGCTTATGTTCTCGAAGAAGCTTTGTCAAAACTTTTGTTCTTCTGCCATCGTTATCCTCTCTTCGTCGTCGATTCCATCATCAACGACTACCAGCGTCACGTCCTTGTCCACAGCTGGAGATAGCTCCGGGAGATGGAGGCGGCACGGTCAGATGTAAGGGAATTCGAGCAAGATCCTCTTCTGCATTTTCTCCTCCTCCGTTAGTATTTCCCCCCTTCTTAGCCCCCATTGCAGTCCCCTGTCACCTTTCCTCTCTCACAGATACTCTTCTCAAAGGAATCCGAGGACAAAGGGAATGATTTTGCTCTCAAAACCCAAACTCTCAATTTCATCTGGAATTTTCGAGTGATACTTATGGCAGAGAGATGAACAAAAGTAGATCTCAACTCCAATTACTGTATTGCAAATTGTTGTAAGATTCAATTATGCGACCGAGTAGTGTAACTATGGCAGCTCTACATTTATGCTACAATGAACTCTGCATTTCTGCTACAATTCTGTAAGATTCGGGATCCAGAAAAGAATGCAGACCCTCGTTACGTTTGGTCCTTTGTTTTTGAGATTTTCATAATTGCCCCCCCTAAGTGTGGACATGTGACAAGCACATGATGTTTAACAGTCAAAATTAACGGTTGACTAACGATAGGGATTAAAATTGTCCCCACTTAGCGAACTTATACCAAAATTGATCATGTTCAAAATTAAGGAACTATCGATTAAATCGCAAAAATTTGAGGGATTATTTGTGAAGTTGGTCCCATTCACTTATATGTAACAAAGAGAAGAACGTATCATCTCAATTCCCATTACATATAACTTTACATGATCATGAAAAATATAGTTAAGACGAAAAGTATGCATAAGAAAAGTAAGAGGTAGTTAAAAGTAAATTTTCCAGAAATAAAAAGCCAATTTAAACCCCAGCAGTTTTGGACCACCCTAAAGAGCCCGAAAATACGCTCCAAGCATATACATACTTGCAAACAGCACAAGTGAAAAAGGACCTCATCCTCCCTCTTAGTATTTATTCCCTCCCTGATCAAAGCGAGACAGAGAGAGAGAGAGAGAGAGAGGGCCAAAGGAGATTCCACAAAGAAAGGACCACCATGTCGTTGGGTTATGCTGAGAAGTTATCTTATATAGAGGATGTGGGCACTGTCGGAATGTCCGAGTTTTTCGACCCCCCTCATGTTTTGCAAGAAAAGGTTTTTTTTTTTCCAATTCCAATTCCCTTTCCCATTTTTTTTTTCTATTAATCTCGCTCTCATTTGTGCCTATCTTGGTTCTTACTGATCCAACTGCAATACCCAGTAGAGTTATTTAGGTTTTGTTTGTGCTTGAACTCGGTGTAATAGGTTTGGTGCTATTTATATGTGGATATTTCTAGCTGCATTAAGGTTTGTGCTAGTTTTTTGATGAGATCTGATACATGGGTGTTGACATATGCATGTAATAAGCTCTGCATTGAACTCTTTGGACTGAGCTAGATTGAAATTGAAATTTATTGGAGTTCATTGGCATTGCTTGTATGATGGTTACTTGCGCTACATATGCATATGAAGTGTATTGTTGAATATTATCATTATTGTTATTCCCTCTGTTTCGATCAAAGAGTCGATTTAAAAAAAAAAGTTAAAAGTCAACATAGGTAAGTATCAAAATCGGTATGATACACATTTGTTCCATTTTAGGGGATAGTGGGGCCCGGAGAACGTAGAGAATTGTATGTAGGTAAGATGTTAGTGGCTTCTAAGTTCTGTGACCATTGGCACAATTCATTAATGGTGGTTTGCGGATCAATATTATGGTCTCCTATTAATTGTTCCAGAGGAGTATTTGTACATGAAATTTATTTACTTTTTTCTTATTTTACAGTTAGTATGGAGAGAGAGAGAGAGATTGATTAATTTAGGATTATCAGACAAAGCATTATGTATACACTGAGCTGCTTGCTGCGTCTAATATAGCATTAGTTGAGTGCATTTTCTTTTATAACTTCTTTATCTGGTCTAGTTTTCTCGAGGATTGATAAATTTGATAAAGGATTATGTCAGATTTCTTCGTATGTTTCTGATATTCACATTTACCTTGATCTTGCTATGCTGCATTGCAGATAGAGCAACTTGCTGTGATGATACGAAAGGTTTGCTAACTTCTCCTACCAGTCATGGTATAATGATTTAGCTTCAATATCTGTTAACTAACTATACATGTTTTTTTCTTCTTGTAGAGTAAGCATCTAGTGGTGTTTACAGGAGCAGGAATATCAACTTCTTGTGGTATACCTGATTTCCGGGGTCCCAAGGGTATTTGGACTCTTCAGGTAATATGTGCTAGGTTCTAATGTCCTGCGGGAAAAAAACATTTTTGTAACCTGCGGTTAGCATGGTATAATCCCAATTCTGGCCAAAGTGACATGGGCCTAATCTGTGTAAAAGGCAGTTGGGGTTGTCGGGGGGTGGGAAGAGAGGGGAGGGGGCTGCAGTTTGAGAACCCCAATGAAATCAGTTGACTGGATTTCGGCAGTCGAGTTGTTTCCTTCTTATCTTTCTAATCAATGATACTGCAATTTTACTCAAAATTTGGTCTGAAGTGTTGTACTTTAAGGCGGAAACGTCCATGTGTTTCTCACTTTCCTGTTCTTGTTTATGTGCCACTTTATTAGTTGTTTTGAAAATATAAAAAACTTAATCCTTTTATTCTTCAACTCGCAAAGTTCTCATGACAAACTTTGTATTAATGTCTTTCCAAGGATATGATTCATGGTACTGAGATTTTTTTCTTGATTGTTTCCCAATTGAAATTTAGCGAGGAGGCAAAGCCTTGCCGGAAGCATCACTGCCATTTCATCGTGCCATGCCAAGCATGACTCACATGGCTTTGGTAGAACTCGAAAAAGCTGGTATCGTAAAGTTTGTTATAAGTCAGGTAGGGTTCCCTTTCATCTTCTCATTATACGCCGACGCGTTGCAACATAATTGGCTCAAATACTTTTCACCAGCCTTTTTAACACAACCCCCCCTCCCTGGGTAATTTTGAGAAATTTTCTCTTTACCCCAATGTTTAAAATTTTAAATATAGTAGATTAATTTTGGAATTTTAGGAGCTCCCCCCCCCCTCTCTTTTACTGAATATCAACTTATCATGAGGGGAAATCGAGTAACATTACTTCGTCCCCTAAATGATTAATGGGAATTTTCAATCTTCACTAGCTCTAGTTTTAATTTTCACAACAATTTTGGGTTTTATCCTTATCCAAAAAGTTCCGGCTCCTCGCCTGAATTTACTGTATTTATGTTATTGCATGATAAGATTGAGACAAGCGCCAGAGTTGTGCATTTTAAGATGGTGTTACAAACAAGTAGTCTCTTGCATCTATTTGAGGAATCTTCGACATGTAAGTCTGATTTGGCTTTACCCTAGCCTAGCCTAGGTAAACAAATACATTGCAGCATAAGTTACTGGTTTCCTCTTTTGGTAAGTACTTCTCTGATTTACTATTCAAAGCCTGTTTAGAGGGATTGGAGTTGGCATCTGATTTAGCAGTTTGCAGTAATGTATCGATGCACAATTCTAAAACTACTTATCCAAGACAAAAGCATGTACAATTATTTTTTTGTTATTGTGGGAGGTGAGATGGGGCTCTTTTTCTTGGATTTTGCATTTCTTTCTGCAATTCCAGTTATAGGGATTTGAGGAATTAGCTGTTTTCTTAGATGTGCTTCCTTTATTCCCCCTGAATTTGGCTTCCCTTCAGCTCAACCTGCATCTCATAAAACTAACTTTCATCAACCATATCAATCTGATGAATGATGATATATTTTTATATGCCAGAATATTGATGGCCTGCATCTTCGATCTGGTATTCCAAGGGAGAAGCTAGCAGAATTACACGGAAACTCATTCATGGAAAGATGCACTTCATGTGGAGTTGAGTAAGATTTGATCTGTATCTATAATTACATTGTTTGACTCTTTGATTAGCCATGCTTTCTTTGCGGTATGTTGTTAATAAGTGCATGCCTATGTGAAAATTGAAATTTAAGTTTTTCAAGTTTGTTCGTTGTTTATATCTTTATATTTATTCTTGAAACCAATTTAAGGTACTTGCGAGATTTTGAGGTGGAAACTATTGGATTGAAGGAGACATCACGGCGGTGTTCTAATGTAGTATGTGGAGGCAAACTTAGAGACACAGTTCTTGACTGGGAGGTGCTTATTCTTCAGTTTACTGGCTACACTTGAAATTGAACCCATCAAAGGGGTTAATTATGAATCTTAGCCAATATTTTTCTGTCGTATTCAATGATAAATACCATTGTCTTAAGCAGCTGACTTATGGTCCATTCTTTGTGACTAATCAAACAGTCCACTATCTAAAGTTTCATACTCAGTGAAACTATGCTATAATGTCCAGCTCTCTTTCTCTGTTCTTGCAGGATGCTTTGCCCCCAAAAGAGATGAACCCAGCGGAGAGGCACTGCAAAATGGCTGATGTTATATTATGTTTAGGAACAAGGTAGATACATGTGTTATGAGAATTCGTACTTGTATGTATTAACTTTGAACTTGAAGTGATATTTATGTTGGGACAAATTAAGACTCAGAAGTCTACTTAGCTTATAGTGGGGAATATGACTATGTATGCTTAACCACTATCTTAGTATATATGCAAGCGTGTTTGTACATGTATATTGGCACTCCCACTCATATTAACCATCTTATTTCTACTGCATGTTTAGTCAAACTGATTATGTGCCTTGCTACCCGCCAGTTTGCAGATCACTCCTGCATGCAATTTACCTCTGAAATGTCTCCGTGGTGGGGGGAAGATAGTTATTGTGAACCTTCAGGTACTTCCTTATCCATTTCATGTGCTTACTGGTCATTTATGAAATGCAATAATCATATAACTACTAGAATATGAATAAGATTTGATTTACAATGATTAGATCTAGTCTAAATATTTTTTATCTGTTGCAAGTGTGAGGCAAATTCATTGTAGGGCGAAGTTGTTCTCAAGCAATCCACTGGTGCTAGAACAATGATCTAAAGCCAGAAAACTAGGTCAAGGCGTCCAACTGATAGATTACGACTGAGATGAAGGGCGACCTTGGCATGATTACAAACTATGATAGCATAGCTCTCTGTCTAGTGGGGCCATGTAGTTTCTTATTTGTTTTATTCTTTTTTTCAGAAAACCCCGAAAGACAAGAAAGCAAGTCTAGTGATCCATGGGCTCGTAGACAAGGTATCATGTATGCATGAGCTTTTTTCTTTAATATACTGATCATACCTTTTCTTGGATCATATTGTCATCAAGAAGTAGAACAGCTTTAGCAGTTCCACTTCCATATTACTAACTGTTACATGACACAAGTTTTTTGTATTCCATTCTATCTCGATATCCATGTATTTATGGGTAGGCGCTACAAGTCCTACATAATATGATATGCTAATGTTGAGACTTAAGTGTCCACCTTGAACAAAGGTCTATTATAGATATCTTTTTTCAAATTATTTTTCTATTTAGCTGCCTCTTTAGATTTATTTATTAATTTAAATCAGCGCAGGTGATTGCCGGAGTCATGAACTATGCGAGTCTCCGGGTTCGTCCATTTGTTAGGATTGATCTCCTACAGATTATATTTACTCAAGCCTTGAGTTTAGGTAATCTCCTCTTGTTTCCTTTTCATCTGTTTCTTTTAAGGAGAGTTCTCGTTATATGTTTCAACTTGTGGCTGTGTAACAAGAGTAATGCTACAGGCACCAAAGAAGACAAAAAAAGTCGCAAAAATCCTTGGTGGCAAATTTCAACCGGTGCAATATTTTTTAGCAATAGGGTCCCCGAAGTTTCTAGTCAAATCATTTAAAGCCAACAACACTTTTTGTACATTTTGGTGTACTTCTTTGGTAGTTCTAGCATTATTCATGTCACATATACACCTTCACATTATTTATTGTAAAATCTTGACTCAATTTGGTTTCTGGGATTTCCATAAATTTGGCCAGTGTCCTATCCCTTAAGAATTCTGGTCAACAAGTTGTGATTTGGTGTTTTCCCCAGCTATATCTGAACTGTAGGCTGTAGCCGGGAGGTGCTAAAATATTCTCTAAACAAGTACTTCCGTATTGATTGGTCCCGTCATCAGCAATAACTATCTAATGTTTATTTACTTTTGTTTTCCCAGCTAGATGAACAATCTAAACTTTTGGTGCAATGTGTAGAGTTACTAGTTTAGGGCTGGCCAGTGGTTACATTTTCTCACGGTCTAATCATTCATCTTGCAGATAAAAGATATGTGAACTGGGTGCTCAGGATAGCAAGCGTACATGATAAGAAAGCTTCAATCCCATTCATAAAATCGGTTGAGGTTAGTGTCTCGTTCATATCCCATTTGATTATTTTCAATCCTATGACCCGTAGATTCATATTAAATTGGATGTTTGAACTACACGTATTACCAAAGAGATTTTGTTTTACTGATTATTGTCTATGCTTTGTTTTTCCTTGTTATCTCGTTCTTTGGTTATGGTCCGTATGAGGTATTCTTATTTCTTATGCTACTCATTGTATCCCTAGGTTTCCTTCTCAGAAAAGCAAACCATGAAAGAAGCAGTTCTACATCAGCAACCATTTCAGCTAAAAAGGTAGCTCCACACATTTTTAGTCCAAAACCCCATACATTTCGCATGCTGCAATGACAATTATTTAGCTGAATAACTCGTAACAATGTAGTTCAGCAACTTCGTTTCTATATATCTAGTTTATGTGAGAACTGCTATTCGCTAAAACTAATCTCCTTGTAGGATATTAGATCTTAGTGACATTATTTCAAACTTATTCTTTTTTATGTCCATAATATTTCAGACGAACAGCATCCAAGATCAAACCTTTTGATGTTATATTACGACTGCACTTTAGTGAAGGTTGTGGGTGCTCATGTAAACAAATCAAGATACCTGTTGATTTTCAGGTGAGAGTTCCCTTCCCTTCCCCTTGTGTCCTCCTTACTTCTTTAGTATCTACATTTCTTATGAAGTGTGAAAGGTATGTGATAACATAGTACGAGTCTCTTAAACTGGTGGTTAGTATCAAAAAGTTAAACTTTAAGTACAAGTTGCTGCAAAATGGTGCATCTAATGCGCTATGTGAGACTCATTTTTACAACAATTTGCATCGGAACTCCTACATTATGTGAAATATATTTCAACTTATGGACCCACAATCATTCTACCATTGGAGTATGGAGATGCTTTAGCCTTTATTTTTTATTTATTCTGTTTCATCTCTCAATCAACCACATATTCCAAATTTATTGTTCAAATGATCCTATTTTTCTATTCAAAGCTCTACATTTGCACAAATCAACTCGTCTCAACTCTAATTCCAATAGCTTGGGGGTCGGTTGCCTGAATCATTTTCTGCCATTCAATACGGTTGAGGCTAGGGTATACACAGAGGCTAGTGCTTCCTAGCATTTATGTGAATATAGGACAATGATTCGTGCATAATTATTGAAATTCTATGTGATTAGTTTTGTTTTATGTGATAAAGTTTAAGTCACCCCAGAAGAGGATTCTTGCACTAAACCTTGCATTTTAAAATTGGATTGAATCACCCTAGAAGGTGTAGTGGACACTTGTTTAGGATCGTAAGTTGTATTGTATGTGTGCATCGATTACCAAGTACTTGTTAACTGGTATTCCTTGTCAGGGTGTTCAATAATCTATGAGAATGTCCACTTCCAAGTCTCTTTTTTTGGAATAGAAATGAAGGTGTGTCTACAAGTTTTTTGTTCACCCACACCGAACTTGGTTGTAGAGATCTATGACTTAAGAGATCATGTAATATATAGATTAATATAAGGAAAAGATGTGTTTTTTTCCGTAAAAAACAAATTTCTTTATATAGTAGATCTTTTTTTCCCTTCTAGTGGGGTGTGGGAGTGCATGATATTAGTACGAGAGGCAGCTCAATAGGTTTATTCTCACCCCGTATGTTTTCTTTATAAAGAACAAAGAAAAAGAGAAGAACAACATGGAATGTGTACTACATGCGAAGTTACATGTGTCACTCCTCCATAAGTCCATTTACCATTTGCGCGAAGAGTAGCCTATAATAATGTTGGCTAAGATTCCTTTCCTTGCATATTATACAAGTATATATATATATATATTTATTTTTTTGGCCCTAAGGGGGCGTGGGAAAAGTAAATTCATAACCAGATTCGTCGCATTATACACATACTGGTACTGGTATTAACCACCCACCCTTGCATTTTGCTACTAAATTATTTTGTTACTTACATACCTATTGTGCAAGAACGAATGTGGATTCACCTTTTCTGTCAAACTCTCTTGAGTTTAGCCTCATATTGGTATATATTCTTTTCAAAAAAATAAATAATGAGTTAATGGTTGCAAGCTTTATGCTACTTGTGCAGCTATCAAGAGACAGTTTCAAGCGAGACAAGGATTCCATCTTTCAGAAGCTGAAAGAGAAAGCTATCCAAGATCCATCCTGTGGGCATAGTTCACGTCTCGAAAGAAAGGTCTGTATAGCCCCCAAAAGTGAGGTGACAATCCATGCCATTGTAACCAACACTATTGGGTACGATAAAATTTATAAATCTTCTGGGGGCGCTCCTATAAGTAACGACTGTCTGAAACGTGGAAATGAAGGGTTTCACGAGATTCAAGTGTTTCGGAGGAAGCGATCAAAAGGGCGCTCACAAAATAAGTAGACGATATTGTAATAGTGGTCTGTGTTTTATTTGTGTAAATATATGAATGCTGCTTAGTTCTAGTACTTGGGGTTTTATGAAATATGGAGATGCTGAGTGATTTTTGATGGATGTACACTCAGTGTCTACCCAGCGGATCTCGGGAGTATAATGGTGACTAGTTTCAGTCTGGGGACAAATATGTAATACCTCAAGGTATCCACCATTGCCCACATCACCCCTCAGTGCAAATCTTTTTCCAAGTTCCCCATCCCCCCCCCTCCCCCCAAAGGTTACTAAAGTGTCCACGTAAAAACCCTACCTAGGATTATCGCTAGAAAAATGGACTGAACCACCTAAAAAAAAATTAAAAGCTTCTTAATTGTTTCTGCAAGTGGTATCCACCATAATAACACTTTGGCATCCTTTTTGTGGGCGGTTCGGCTCGTATTTTTTGTGATGCCTTTCTTATGTGGATCGTCTTGGCTCGTATTTTTAGTGATGCTTTTCTTATCGGCTTGTATTTAAGTAAGAATCTCACATAGGACTTTTTATGAGCCATTTTGTAACTTAAGGGTTGATCTGCGAACAAATTTGCTCGAAGGGCTGATGAGGGAAACGGTGGATATCTGAGGGGTATCACATAATTTTTCTCCCTGCAGAAACTTGATTAGTTCAACAATTGTTTCATTTTTGACAAATCAATTACTCCACATGTCATTTATATTTCCTTTTAGAAATTTCTTATTTGAAAAGTTATATATTTTCTTAGGTCATTTTATTAAATAAAATTATTCCTCATTTATACAAAAACAAATGTACGTATATTACAAATGAAAGGGTACTAGAGATATTTTACATGTTTTAAACCTTTTTCTTAAAATAACTGTATAGAATTAGAATTTTATTTTTCAGGTAAGATAAATAGAGTAATTAACTTGATGTATATGATCTGAAATTTTATCAAACACCCTTGTAATTTAATAAATGTATCATGTATATGTTTCAAAATTGTATAAATAAGAGGAAATTACATTAAATCCCCTTGTGGTTTCACCTTTTTTTTAATCAAAGAAAGGATTTTTTTTTTTTTTGGCACCAAAGGGACTATCTATATATTTTATAAATGATAGTGAAAACGAAAAATAAAAGAAATAAAAAATTAGTAAAATGTTATACTTTGATCACAAGTCCAATTTTATATGATTTTTGATTTTTAATAGGTTTTATCATTTTTTTCTATCACTTTAATCTTTTCAATTTAATTATTACAAAATAAAATTAAAAATAATTACAAGTTGAACTCTGATTCAATCCTTAGTTTATTGCAATTATGAATATATCTTTTACAAAAGCAGTTTAAAATTTATATTATTTGATGAGAACACAAAAATATAATTTTATTATCATTTATTAACTTTATCCTAAATTTTTGAAACATTAATTTTTTGTTCTTAGACTGAATTGATTTGGCAAATATAAGTATTTGATTGATTGAATACAAAATTATATTCTTCCTTCCTTCCTTCCTTTTTACTGTCAAGTGTCGACTAATATTTCCAAATATTTGAATTCACAAGCGCGCTTCAACGAAATCTCGAGCGTTAAGCGGACGAAACACACACAAACACACACAGTTTCTCTCTCTCTCTCTCTCTCTCTGGATCTATGGCTGCGGTGGTGCTCCATCCTTCTGTAAAGTAAAATCAGAAGATTAGATTCGATAGATGTATTCTTTGTGGCGAAGATGACGACTACGGAGAAGCTGTTCGTACAGATCTTCGAGAAGAAGAACTCGCTAATCGAACATGTCAAGCGACAATCAGACTTGTTCAATGAGCACCTCGCCTCCAAACTCCTCATTGACGGAATTACTCCTCCTTCATGGCTCTGGAACCCTAGTTCTCACTCCCAATCTTCAGATTCCAGAGGTCATTTTTCTCTCTCACATCGTTTCCCCCAAATTGCTGAAATTGATCATTTGCTCCTTTAGGGTTCCATTTCAGTTTTCATTAATTTTTTGCTCATAATTAACTTTGTCATTAGCTCTATCACGTTTTTCCTGTTTGCATTTACAGTACGTTTTCCCAAGTTCAATAACTTTATTTCCATTTTCTTATCCAGAATATAATTTCTGTATCTTATTATCAGCACATCTTATATACACTATTTTTTTTCTTTTTCTTTTTGCCATTGGTTTCCTGTGCAACTGCAAGGGAGTCTAGCTGTTACCTGGTCAGAGACATTTATGTTTTCATACAGCTTGTCTGTTTTAGACTATAAGGTGTTAAAATATCCAAAATAGCTTTCTTCCTCGAATTTTGATGCATGTATCTTTAAATTAAGTGCGTCAAAGGAGTTTTACACTCCAGCTTTTTTGTCCTACTTTGGTGAAAGGAATTTTTGTTTGCGTTTAAGTATTTCGTACTCTCATCAACAGTGTAATAGTATCTGTTGCTACATATCTTGAAAGCTTAAGTAGTAAGCCGTCAATTTTAAACCTCTTTCCTATACAGAGTTGAACAAAGAAGAGCTGATTGCTAAGCTTTTACTTCGACACCAAAGACATACCGCTCCTTATATCAGCGGTCACTGCACTGCATACGAAAAGCCAGATGTTTCTGGGGATAATGTGGGGTTGTCGAGTGGATTGTGTGTAGATACCCATGCTTCGAACAAGCGCCGAGATGCAAGAGATGAATCCATAACCGAGTCTCGTGATAACAATGTTGGGTGCGCCTTAGATTGTGTTCCTCAAGCGGACTTTAGTGCTAGCTCTCCTCAAGATGAAATAGATGTAAGAATATCAAATATAAATACACACCAAGATGCAAAAAATGATTCCGTAACCGTGCTCGAGTCTCGTGATAACGATGTTGAATGTGCCTTAAATGGTGTTCCTGAAGCAAACGCTAGTGTTAACTCTCTTCAAGATGAAACTGATGTAAGAATCTCAAATATATATACTGCACCAGATCAGTCTTTGGCTAGAATCCAAAGGTCCAAGTCAAGGCAAAAGGCTCTGGAGCTACGTACTAGTGCAAAAGCAGTAAACCAAAATTGTTTAAGCCGTGAGAACGGAACCGACATTTGTTTTAGTCAAAATTCATTCCCAAGGATTGATTTTCAGCAAGCTGATCAGGATTACAGCTCCTCAAAACTGGCCAAACATTCCAAAATTGGTGCAAAAAGTACTGTGTTTAAAGATGCAAATGAAGGAAGTCATAGTGAGGGATTCGGCAGAAGCAACTATAGTGGTGAATTTACAAAATCTAAAAGTTCTGACAGACATCCTACTATAGTGGCTGAATCCCTTCAAGGGGGTGGATACTCTGAATTGGTGAAGGAACACAGTGGTAAGCAACTGCAGTCTACCGACAATTCATTTCGGATCTCCAATTATGCTACTTTTGGAAATCGTGAAGCGAGAGAAGCAACTGCTGGAAAGTGCTCTGCTACGCGTCAGGGAAGTAACATCTATTGTGGTAGAATTACAAGATCTAGAAGCTCTAGCATACCAAATCATTCTATTGATGAGTCTTCCGAAACAGGCACATCTTCGTACGCTGCAAAGGCAGGTCATAGTACACTTGCTCAATCAATGTGCAAATCAACCAAACAACTTGAACATTTCGACAAGTTACTGGAAGCTGTCGAACCTTCTGGTGAGCTTTTTGGTAGTAAGACACGATCACAAAGTACTTGTTGCGCTGAAGGTACGTTGATACCTGTCAACTCCTCCTATGTTGCTGCTCCTCAAGTTACACGGTCCAGATCTGGCGCTACAAAAGAGTCTCCACTTGTGAAGGCCATAAATGAGCATGAAAGCTATGTCCTTCCAATTGTGTCAGGTTGTCAACTAATCCCACTTTGTCTCAGTTCCAATGTTAACAAAAGAGTAGCTGGAAGTGTTGCGAAAACCCAGCTAGCAGATGGGCAAATTGAAGCACAGCCTCTTTATTTACAGTCTAACTTGGATGGCGCTGGCATAAGAAAAGATTCAGAAGTTCTAGTCTCAAGTCAACCTACAAACTGTTATATGGTTGTGCAGCCAAAGCAACTTGACTTTGGTGACATTGAAGAATGCAACAGATCATCAAACAGAATACATTCAGCATTGTTGGATGAAGTAACTCCTGATAACCCAGTTGAAAATCCTCTGGAAGATCAGTCACAGATGGGGAGGAATGTCTCGATCAAACCAGAAGAATCTCAGACCGTTGGTAATGTGGTGGAGTCCGCTGAAGATGAGATATGCAGATTTGGATCTGGAACTAATACGAATGATATGTTGATTATAGTTGAAAGCAACTCAGAGGCTGCTTGCCAAAACTCTTTTCTTCTCCATGAGGCAGATGTTGCTCCTTCAGATGCCCCCTATCACTCTGATAAAGAAATGCATCTAGAGACATGTGAAGTTGGCAGGGAGCATTGTTTACTGCAGATTGATGAGGTAATAATTACTTTCTGTTCTAGTAGTTTGTTATGTTTCTTTTTGGTACTATGCAGAAACTTACATTTTCATCATTGCTTGTGCAATAGTTTCAGTTTGCATTTCCTTGGAGAAGAACTAATTTTAGTAATTATCTTGACATATGTTAGAGTCCTTGTGGACCTTCGTTTAATTCTGTTCTTGCCATGCTGAAATTGTGGCAACAGTTGGTAGTTTATATTGTCACTTTTTTCAGATGATCATTACCAACTTTTTGAGTTGTTTTCTCATTTTTCGGTTATTATTATTATTATATAACAATCCATTAAGCTGCCTTAGCATTAATTGATTTTATTTTATCTACAGCTGACATTAATTGAAAATATTGATGGCAGATATCTAATTTACATTCCCAATCCGTTATACTCATTAATTCAGCCTTCGTCCTAATTACTTGGGTTAGCTTACATTGAACTCTTTTTTGCTATTATGGATGGTCCATTGCAAGGTCATCATACAAGCCACATATGTTCCCTATCTTTGTATTGGTCATTCATATTGCTCGGGATCTCCCTATGAAACCAAAAGTAGTGAAGTTCGCATGTATCTTTAGTGCTAGATTCAGCTGAAATGAGTCCTAGTTACTTACTAAGTCAATCATCTTCAAAAAGTTGTATGTATGATGGTTACCACCGCGATAATAAAATCTATAGTATAAAAGACATTGTATGTTTGCTGATTTGCTCCGTGTAGCTTGTAGTTGCAAATTAGTGTTCACTATCACCCGGGTTGTTTTTATAAGGTGAAACTGCATCCCACCACTGTATTTTCTTGGGAAGTGGGATCTTAGAAAGAGTCTAATTTGTTTATGCTTTAAACGAAGAGATATATTTCACCAGCCTGATGCAGAAATTCTTCTTTTCTAATCTGTTAGGATGAAAATTACAATCACGGGGAGGAAAGTAGTGCCTCCATGTCCAAACTATCCAAGCCTTCCTTCATCTCAGGTTTATTCAAAAGAATCGAAAATTTCCAAAATTGTTTGGATAAGGAACTGGTCGTACCAGAGCCAGTTAGTGTTAATGCAGGAATGCTGTTATCTGTACAAGATGGGCAAAATGTCTTGCATGTTGAAAATGCAGATGTTTGTCATGAAAGAGTGCTAGTGGGAAATGGTACCGATTTGGGAGAGGACGATGCGTCTGCACATTGTTCAGCTGAGCATCAACACGTGGAGGACAATTGTATTGGTTGTGTAGAACAGGCGGAGTACCAATTTAAGAAGAGTCCCGCATCTCCCTTGTCAATAAAGAATCCTTCTAACGTGAATTTACTGCCTCATTCTGAGAGGAGAAAAATGGATGGCCAGAAGCTCAATCGCTTGTCCGCTTCTCCAAGCTTTAGGGGACAAATGACTCATGATCTTCAGAGGGACAACATACATGGGCTTTTGGAGAAGTCTGAAAATACCTTAGAGTCTATTCAAGAACTTCAAATACGTCTCTGAGGAGGGGAACCTGTCTCAACAATATGTGAATAAGAGTTCAGATCCTGTTCAAGAACTTACAACGGATGAGTTTGAGGTTTCATCCCGGCTTCAAATTGAAAAGGTGCTCATTTATCTGTATAAAACATGGATATTCTTTGGTCTTTTGTTATACATGCACATGTACTTGTCCTTAATACACGGGATGGTCTTTTTTTTACATAGCCTGCATGATTTTTTGTTTCCGTAACTGTAACTATAGGTCTTACCTTTGATACTGAATCATAGTTGGACCTTATTGATTTATCATGAGGTTTATTTTAATATACTGTTGATAGATGTCTTTCTCTAAGGCTGTATGTATAGCATGCAACACTTCGTAATGTATTACACTCTCTACCCCAAAATTAATGTCCATTTTTAGTTTTTCATGGAAATTATGAAAGTTTGACACAAACAATATTAGTGGCACACACTTGTACATAATCATCTTAGGGGGACCATGAATGCATTGCAAGTAGAGAGCTGAACATTATGAGTGCCAATGAGGAATTTGGTAACTTCATTAGAAAATGAACTCTCATTTTGGGATTTTTGGGTGCTTCTACTAAGCGTGAAGAGGGAGTCTTTTGGTGTCTTCATTAACATGTTTCCCCATTTCTCCCGGTTAACATTTTCTCCTATCTTTCTCACATGATATTTCATTAAATGCATGAATCAGGAGGTAAGGACCATTACAATTAACTAATGTTATTCTTAAACATGATGCAAACAAAATTAACCTGTCAGATAAGAAAAAGAACAGAAAATTAAGAAAATGGCACCCAACTTTGCGTGTGTGAATGTACGTGTCAAGGAAATTAGTGTTGGGACCATCAACGCTATCATTTATCCTAAAAGCTATAGTTGTTAGCAATGGCATAACTAATATCCTTAAAC
>JAOTQG010171620.1:0-17423 GCA_025631175.1 Iris virginica | reverse complement strand
TATAACAGGCTACACGAAGCATATTATAGCTCCCATTCTACACTTTCTCTAATAAAAGTAACAAATAAGCTCAACTGTCACATATTACAACTATCGTTCCACACTTTCTACCAACACGTAACAAAAACAATAAATAAACAAGATGTTACTCAGGAGACAGGACCAAATTTCAGTAAATTGTGGACTGCAATGCTCAAAAGATTATCAATTGGATCAAGTCTGATCTCCATGATACGCATCTCAGTTGGTGCGTAAGGGCCTTGGAGGGGTGGTGGAATTGGGAGTTCATGTCTCATTTGGTGTCTCTTATCCTGTCCTATATTTTTTAAACACTAACACATATTCTAATATTTAAAATTTAAAATTTTAGGGTCATTTTTTAAATGGTTAGGATAAAATTTTAAAAAGATGAGACAAATATTAAGACATTAAATGGGACAGAAAATCCGGACTTGGGGTGGTGGGTTGAGTAGTTTCCAATCAATTAGAGTTTATCATTTTCATTATTTATGTTTTAATTTATTTTTATCTATTTTATTAAATTATTTATATTATTTTAATTTATATATTTCATTCATCTCAATTAAGTTGATTATACATAATAAGAGCCGGTCGATAAACTACTTCACCATCCCGTTTCAAAAGTTTGAAAGGGCCGATGAATCGTAGACTTAGCTTGCCACGAATTTCAAATCTCATAACACCTCTAGTAGGAGATACCTTAAGAAATATATAATCGCCTACCTCAAATTCTAGCTTTCGTCTTCAATAGTCTGCATAGCTTTTCTCTCTGTCCTGTGCCACACGAATCATGTGCTCCATGATGACCTTAATCTTGTCAATTGTATGCTGCACAATTGAAGGTCCCAAAAATTTTTGTTCAACAACATCATCCCAACAAATAGGTAATCTGCACTTCCTTCCATAGAGCGCTTTATATGGAGCCAATGATAACCTGAAAACTGTTATTATTAGCAAATTTTATCAAAGGTAAGTTATCTTCCCACGAACCCACCATATCAATAGCGCATGACCACAATATATCCTCCAACGTTTGAATCGTCCTTACAGACATCATCTGTTTGTGGGTGAAAAGTTGTAGTAAAATTTAACTTTGTCACCAACGTCTTTTGCAACTTACCCCAAAAATGAGAAACAAATCTAGGGTCTCTATCTTATATAATAACAACTGATATCCCATATAACTTCACAATCTCCTTAATGTATAACTTCTCCAATCTATCCACAGAGAAACTAATATTAGTTGGTAGAAAGTGAACATATTTGGTCATACGATCCACAATTACCCAAATAACATCATTTCCACTCGGAGTCCTAGGTCATTAACACAACTATGAAATTTATGGCTATGTGCTCCCATTTTCACTCTGGTATGGCCAACGGTTGTAGCTCTCCCACAGGCCTAAAGTATTCCGCTTTAACATGTTGACACACTAAACATTGAACAACATATTGAGCAATTTCTCTCTTCATATTATTCTACCAAAAGTTATGCCTCAAATCTCAATACATTTTGGTGCTGCAATGGTGTACGACATATATAGTTTGTATCGTGAGCTTCCTTAATTATATCCCTCTTAAGGGTTTCATCACTACGGACACATAACCTATTTCGGAAAATTAGAGAACCATCTTCATGCATACAAATTAAACATTTTCTCACTGCCCTCCTTAACATTGCTCGCAATTTCTTAGAACTCTGGGTACAACGTTTGAGTTGTCTTAATGCTGTCTATCAAAGCGTTGAACTCTAAGGCCATCCAAACCTTCAAATCTAACTTCCTCAAATCTTCGAGTATATGCCTCTATGTTGTAATCAAATAAGCCAAATTTGCCCCATGTGTAGAATTCCAACTTAATGCATCGGCCACCACATTAGCCTTTCCCAAATGATAATTGATGCTTAAATCATAAGCCTTTATGAGTCCTAACCAGTTGCCTCAAATTTAACTCTTTTTGGGTAAACAAATATCTTTAGCTCTTATGATCGGTATAAATCTCCCATCTTTCATAATATAAGTAATGTCTCCATATCTATAAAGAAAACACTACCGCAGCCAACTCTAAATTACGTGTTGGATAATTTTTTCATGAGGTTTCAGTTGTTTGGACGTAAAGGCCACGACCTTATCATTTTGCATCAACATACATCCTAAACGTTTCTTAGAGGCATCACAGTAGATGATAAAACTCTCACCACCCGAAGGAATCGTAAGAATATGAGCTGATACTAGGCCATTTCTTTAGTTCTTCAAAACTTTTCTCACATTTCTCTGACCCTTCAAACTTAACTCCTTTTTGGATCAATCGAGTCGAAGGCACCGCAATGCGAGAAAATCCCTCTACAAATATCTGGTAGTAACCCGCTAGCCCCAAGAAACGGCTAGTCTCCGAATAGCAGTAGTAGGTCAAATCTACCCCATTATTGCTTCCACTTTCTTCGTATCTACTAACACCCCATCCTTAGATATCAGATGCCCCAAAAATGATACATTATCCAACCAGAACTCACACTTCTTCAACTTAGCAAACAATTTCTTTTCCCTTAAGACTTGTAGCACCTTTCTAAGGTGTTCCTCATGCTCCTCCTTATTCTTAGAATATACCAAATGTCATCTATGAAAACAACCACAAAATGATCAAGAAAAGGTTTGAGAACCCTATTCATCATCCATAAACACTGCAGGTGCATTGGTCAAACCAAAGGGCATAACTAAAAATTCATATTGATCATACCTGGTTAAAAAGGCAGTTATAGATATATCCTCCGTCTTCACCTTTAACTGATGATATCTTGACCTAAGATCAATATTGGAGAAAACTTGTGTCGCACGTAGTTGGTCAAACAAATCATCAATCCTTGGCAAATGATACTAATTTCAAATAATCACATTATTCAATTCTCTATAATCAATGCAGCATCGCATGCTCCCATCCTTCTTCTTAACAAATACGACCGGAGCTCCCAACGAAGACACATTAGGTCTAATGGACCCTTTATCAAATAACTCCTGCAACTGCCCCTTGAGTTCCTTCAACTCAGCAGGAGCCATTCGGTAAGGAGCTTTAGAGATAGGCTTAGTACCGGGCACCAACTCAATCGAGAACTCAACCTCAGGATCAGGAGGTAACCCAGGTATATCCTCACGAAACACATCAAGAAATTCATTCACCACAGGAATACTTTCTAAATGCACCTTCTCTTGTCTAGTATCTCTTACTGTAGCTAGATACCAAGTACAACCCTTACGTAGTAATCTCCTAGCTTGCATAGCAAACAGTACTACTTGAGTGGGAGTGCTTACGGTACTACCCTTGAAACTAAACTCCAGTACTCCAGGAATTCAATAATTTACTTGCTTCGCATGAAAATCAAGGTGCGCATGATAAATTCCCAACCGGTCTATACCTAAGATTACATCAAATCGTTCATGTCGAGAACAATTAAATCAGTTGATAACTTATGATCACCTATTGTCACCTCACATGATTACACACAAATTTAGATAACAATGAGTCACCTACAGGGGTATCAACATAAAAGTCCGTGTCTGAAGGTTCAAGTACCAACCGATTTTTCATAGCAAAGTTTGTAGACACGAAAGAGTGTTTAGCACCAGAGTCAAATAGCACATAAGCATAAGCTGAAGACACCGGAACTGTACCCGTCACCACAGTTGGAATTCTGACCATCCTTTTGAGTGACGGTAAAAGATTTACCATACACATTAGTTTGATCTCTCTCTCTCTATTTTTTTTTTTGCCATCATTACCAGTGTGATTCCTTAACTACCTTGAGAACCTCGACTTTTGGCTTGCGAAGAGTTCTTCTCCAACGACAGTGCTTGAAAGACAAGCACCTGTAACCCAACGACAGTTCTTCTCCTCACGTTTGTTACCACACCTAGGGTAGCGCAAATTGGTAGCGGTAGTGATAGTATTGACCCTATTATCAGGGTGACCAGTCTGATGGCGCTTTCCTTGTCCCCCTCCACTGTTGCCATGATGGGAGTTTCCCTGTCCATGAAAGTTCCCTTGTGCCGACCTCTTCCTTTGGTTGTTCTTTCGAATTTCCTGCGTCTTGTTCAAGGTTCTTTCCACCAGCAATGCTTTATTGACAACATCACTGTATGACCTCAACTCGTACGGGGCCACTAATTTCTTAATACTTGGCCTTAGACACTCTTCAAAGCGACGAGCACGAGCCTCATCAGTTAATACATAAGCTGGAGTAAACCTAGACAGCCTTGCAAACTCAGCTTTATATTGTGCAATAGTCTTACTACCCTGAATCAGCCTCTGAAATTCATTCTCCCTTTGGATCTGCTCACTCCTCGAAAAATACTTTTCATAGAAAGACACCTTGAGCATCTATCACGTGCACGGGATCTGATCTAGTTCGTGTGTGCGCTTTTCAAGCAACCACCTGTCATAAGCCCCTTCCTTTAGCATAAAGGTTGCATATGACACCTTATTTCCTTCGGACACCTTCATCCCTCGAAGGTCTTTTCCATTTCCTGTATCCAAACTTCAGTTGCTATCACCCCACCGGTTCTATTATATGTGGCTTGTGAGTGCTTTTTGAACTGTGCCAGTTCACTATGGGGCCTAGGCTGAGTCCCACCAGCCATCTGTTGAGCTACTTCCGTGAGGGCTTGCACCAGGTGTAGCACTTCAGATTGTAACCCACCTTGAGTGCCCTCAGTTGTGCAAGTTATTCGGGATCACATTTTCACTGTTGTTTTGCACAACATTTCCTCACTATTTTGAATGTTATTCTGCACGTTATTTTTCAGCTATGTTTTCAGCATTATGCTGCTCTCAGCCTCTTTCTTAGTCTTTCCGAGTCATTCCTGATCCTTGTTCCCGAACTTGAGGGAATAGAACGAAGCTCTTCCCGAGTGTAATCCCTATTTGTTGTTCTGACCGAAGGAGCTCTTTTCCTCTTTCCAGCTGTAGTCGATGTGATAATTATATATTTAAGTAGAAGCCTCTCCTGTTGGTCGAGTCCATAAGGCCTCTCCTTCGAGCTCTCCCCTTTTCGTCCGTTCTGAGGCCCAAGCGCTAGAATTGTAAGAAGAAAGCCGGAAAAGAGGAAGGGCCAGCACCCACGTAGCCCCGAGCAGAAGAAATCAGTCTGTCTCATTCCCGAGAATCCCTTCGGTGGGATCTTGATCAGAGAAATCTTGGTTTTCAATCCGTCAATCGCATCAAATACAAAACAACCAAGCGAGAAGAACAAGAAAAGCTAACCAACTCAGATCCATTCATGGTATCCCTTACAGGCTCCTCATTATTTCCACCAATCATTCCATTGGTATGGGCACCTCGATCCCTACAAGCAAGATTACGTGCACTACGCCTTGGTGGCATTTTCTTAAGTCATTAGCTGTCGTACTAAGTCTTTAACTAATACATATATATGATATCAGAGCGGACCTCCGGTCGAAAGGCTTTCGGGCTCGCCCGGTGGGACGATTTTGCTATTGATTCGGCCTTGACGAGGACGTCAAGGATTTGAGCGGGGGAGTTTTTAACACCCCACATTCCCACATCAGAGGGACCAAAATTTCGTACGGTTTATTTGTAGCCTCCTACTATCCATCTAGCATTAAATCATCCATGGGTCACTTGTGATTGGCTGTTGGCCCAAGATGCTGTGTTAGGTGTAGAGCAGTTGGCAGGCGAGATAGCGGACCAAATTTCCGTATCCGTTATACATATTCTGCATATTAGAATTGTATTCAACACTTAATGTGCTTTTGCTGCAGCTAGCAGGCACTAACAATGTTCAACAAAACTTGATCCTTGTGGCTTACGACCTGTGTAATAGTACTCAGGAAGCTCCACCAAGGTGAGCTTTACTCGCACGACAGGAGGGCAGCAGTTGATCATTGTCACCAGGTAAAATATGCTGAGATGTTCGTTTGTTAATGTAGCTAGTTGGTGGTAGTGGACCTGGTGCTGCAGCCTTCTTCGCATAATGTTTTTCTTTCGAAGAAACCAACATTCACATAGATAAGAAAAACACAACAAAAGTAAGAAATGAGTTCAAAACTTGAACGGACTCCCTAGGCACTCACAACAAAGCCGAGCAATCTGATCCAAGTTCCAACACACTGCTCCGAACTCTAACCTCAAACTCTAATACAAACTAAACCATACAAAAGCTGATAACAACTAAATAAACCCAACAATCCAATGCTGTGTCTCCTACTTTTGCTTTATTTCCATGTGATGTCTTAGCGTGATCTGTGAAAACTGCTTTAACTTGGTTAACCTATTCACGTTCTTATTTCCTTTATATTAATGTGTGTGTTTCTAATGCACTGTAATACAAATTAGTGCAGTCTTCAACAAGGTCAGAGTGATTCGACGTAAATTTTCCTTGCCCAAAAGAAGAAACATAAGAAAGAGTAGCTTGATATAAAGCTGTGCCCAACAAGCTCAGTGGTATAGCAGTTCAACGATCTGTGTATTAAGCGCATACGCTTTGCAGGTTGTTTCAAAGATTGATTTGAGCACACAGATTCCATAGACTTGGGAAATGGGCATGTCATTATCATTCAATACACATAAAACTCATAATGTAATTCTAAATAGTAGATTTCTCTAAAGACAAGTCCACACAAACAAAGGGCTGAACAAAAAAAGAAAGAAGAATTGAGAAGGAAGAATAAGAGAGATTGAGAGGGAGACACACAGCCTACACCATTCTACAACACATTAAGAAGGGGGCAGGGGAAGAAAAAAGAAGCCACCTTGTGGATCTGATCAACCCACTTACATTTTAACCCAGAAACATTCCCCAACTCTTTGCTGCTTCTCTGTCAGCAATAACTCAGTAAGAGACGAGCATAGTAGCAGCTGCAGCAGCACGGTTGACCTTGAATAATCGTGTTAAATATATAGAAGGGTTTAGGGGGGAACTGAATCCTCTCAATTTACAGTTTTTTTTTCTTTTTGGGTTATCTTTTTGAACTTGTTTCCTATAAAAATGGTTGTCAACCAAAGCTCACGCCCATTCAATCAATGACTGAGCAAACGCTGAGAAACTTTACCCACTCAGCAGTAGATGAGAAACTTTGAGCTGAATATGGTAATTGTCCAGACCAAATGATCTTCACGACAGCCACCTTAGAAATGGCTAGCCAATGTGATGCCCAGCTGCAGCAGCTAACCAAGCAAAAACTGGAATACATCACTCAGTGAAATAATGCCTTCAACACGCTTGCTTCCTGCCTCCACAATAACAAGTCTTCTTACCCCTGAAGATATTCCCAAGTATGCACAGTAACTATCACCAGAGAGACTTGATGAAAATATCGAGAAGAGCTGTTTCTAAAATATCTATCTTACGTACCGGGAATTGCTAGCCTCTCCATCACTTTTTGTAGAGAATCAGATCTCAAACACATCTGACATCTCTGTCCATTGAAGAAGCCATATGGTGAACTTGCATCTTGTCCCAGTTGCAATGCCTGACAGGAGAAATATTCACACTAAGTCGTCAAGCGTATAGACCGTAGGAGCATACAACAAAACTTTCTGTTGACTTTTTTATGTTAAGTTTATATACTTCTATGTTAGGGACGACATTATCATGAAGCGAGAAGTGGAATACATACATCCTAAGTGAAACTCAGGAATTGATCTAACGGTACTTGAAATTTGTGAAAAAGAAAATGCAAACAGTTTATACCAATTTCGCGGTAAAACTTATCAAGTGAACAGGTCCCCAGAAGTAGGAGGATACCTTCTCTTTGTATATAATCAGAGACAAAGTAGTTTAGCAGGATGCAGTAAAGTAAGGGAGTATAACATCATATGCCTCGTAAAGCTGCAAAAATTTATCACAAATCCACTGTCCTTTATGGGTATTAATCGGGATTCAACTCCTGACCTCCACCTCTCTTCCCCCCCCCCCCCAACCTTGTTGTAGTGATATATGTCAGGCAAACAACTCTGGGTCCAGTAGCATGGTCCTTGATCCATTACACATTCAATAATTTTCTGCTGTTTCAAACTGTCATGGGATGACATACCCAACTACAAGCAATAGAAGTTAAATATTCAGTTTTCCTTGTTCATAAGATTGGAATTCTGCTACACCCACATGCGTAAACTAGTTTTCTAAGACTTTACAAAAAGAGATGCAAGTAAATCATAGAAAAGAAATATTTATCAGTCACCTGATGAATACTCATTTCCTCCAGGCGAATTTGAGCATACGCTCTGTCCTTGGCCAAGGCAGTGATATCACTGTCAAGAGCATAAGAAACCGATTTACAACCACTCCAAATTGTAATGCAATCAAAAAGCATAAATGCATATTGAAAATATAGCAATCACAGAAGGTCATAGGCAAATATTACCTTCGACAGTATATATCCAGCAATGAGTCATTATCATCCACTATCGGTACTGAACTAACTTCAGCTGCAGTGGAGAAGAAGAAAACATAAAGCACAAGAATTGTACAAGAAACCTGCTACTCTTTTGATTCAAAATTGATGTGAGAGCATCTGATGCACGATGAATGTGACAAAATATTTTTTTTGTTCATGCTCCATTCAATTGTGGATAGCAAGAGGCTCATTCTAGGATAAGCATAAAAAACCAACACTCTTGTTGTACATATTCCTAGCTACCTTCCTCCAAGAAAATATGAAGAATGGATAATGACTCTCGGTTAGACTAAAATATACATCTACAGTCAAAGTTAGTGAACCAAAAACTACAACGTTCTAACTCATGCTTTGGAGCTGTGTTTGCTTCCCAAGCTTTATCAACAAAGAATGAAATGGAAGTTACCTTGAACCAACATAGACAATGCATCACTGAGAGAAGCATTTGCTCTCAGCATTGCAAATGGCCGTTCTTTAGATTCTCCAATTGTTGGAACCCATGTACCAAATGGAATTGAACAAATCGGTTGTTGAAGAATTGGTAATGATCTGGACGAGTGCTTGAAATGCCTGCAAATACCTGAAAATTAGGCCCATTTATTAGTAACAGTCATCTCTACACAATGACCCAACCAAGGAAACACTTACATTTTAGAATTCCAGATAGAGAAGCCAAATGCAGCAGCTGGGGAAATGAACCATCTTGTGAAGAAGAGTGAATAATCGGAACAGTAGCAACCTTGTTTTGCAATAGTTTCAACGCAACCTCTTTCATAGAATCATAAGGCCCCGCCTGTACCACAGCAGGTTTATGAAGTCCAATAAGCAGATTTCAAAAACACAGAAGACATATAATGACCAAAACTACTATTGCAGGCTCTGTTTCGGAACAGACAAAGCCTTGCATGGCCTACACTTGCAGCATGCTGTTTGTGTTCAACCTGTTAGATACTTAAGTCCACACAAATGCCTTCAATTTTAAAAGGAACTTGGCTTTCACCGAATGGATCTCGCAACAGGAGAAATAAATGGGTTTAAAAACCAGATCAACAGACATTTAGTGGGGAAAATAAACCCATAGTATCCAGACCCAAAATTCGTTATCAAGAGCTGTGATGAAGAGATATTATCAAGTCATAAAGAACAGCCCGATCATCTAGCTTTCTGTCGTTGAGATGTGGAGGAATAATGGTTGCACGAGGAACTACTCCTTCCTTCATGGCAAAGTAAGAAATAGGCACATCTTGAAGAGTGTACAAACAAGAAAAGTATGGAATAGACAATAAAAAAGGAGCATCTCCAGAACATCCCATGAACCCATCATCTCTACTGAACACGTAATAGACTTGAACCCCTATAGGTGAATGTCCAACGGCTACTGGAAGTCAGTGAGCCCCTGATATTAGCATCCCTACCATCCTAGTTATCGCCAAACCCGAGTCCAATCGCTTGGTACAAAGAAAGTCGAGCTCCAATTTTCAACTTTTAAAGAGGGTTACCAGCACCTAAACTCTCATCCTCATGAGACAGAAACACAGGATTTCAATACATCAAGGGGTCGCAGTCCTCAACATACCATTCCAAAGAAACTCGCTAATGATTCTAAAATAATGCCACTTGACATCATGAACAGGGACAAGCAAAAGAGGCACTATGATAAAACTGCAACTTTTGGAGTAATATAACCTCAAATAGAAATACTCCAGCATCCGCCTCTCAAACATCCAAGAATCACGGTGACAAACGAATCTAAACAGAACAATAGTAAGATGGTTATCTCCGATGGCACATCAACTAGGAAGGACAATGGCCGGAACCAGTCTTCTAGTCAAGGTACAAACTATGTTACCCTAATCCCATCACTTCAACTACATAACGTCTAAGGCACGGATCATTTAAAATAATCTGAAAGGACAGCTAACCCATTCACAGCCATCAAACAGAAGAAGAAAAGTACAAGCGCAGAACTGTATTTATCATTAAACAATCTTCCAGAAGAACCAGCTAGCTACTACTCAAGAGTGGCTCATTCATGCTCAGACATCTGCTTCCAGAATATTAGAGAAAAGGGGATAAAAGATCTATAATCAGACGCCTGTCATTGAGGACAACCACAACTTAGGCTCCACACTCACGAACACGTAAACAAGGAAAATTCTAAGCACTAATCAATCCATTTTCTCCACGTAGAACCAAAGCTCATACTCAGGCACTCAAGTTAGAGAACCCGAATTTGTTGTATCATAAGCTTACTCAACTAGGTACTAACTCTTTTCTACAGCCTCGGAGCATTTTAACCACCTAATTAGTCACTTCAAGCCATTGAAGCAGACTCCAAAATATTATATTTCAGTCTTTCAAAGTGCACCTTCAATGGATCCTTATACACATCCATCAGAAGGCTTATGGGTAACATTAAAAAAAAAACAGTAAGACATCCCCACCTTAAAGGATATGTCCTGTTATAGGAACAAGAGTATCGAAGGAGTTACCAACTCTCAATAAGTACCACATTAGCTTGAAACTACATAAAGATTCTGTTAGTGAGTAGTATTATGAGTCGTTCTTATGTGCGGGCTTGGGCTACTGATATATTAGGGTACTTACGTAATAAGGTATAAATACCAATTGGGTATGGAATAGAATAAAACGACTTCTTTCTGCCTTTTTTTTTTATCTTCTCTAATTCTCTATATCCAACCTTATTGCTGATTGATTACATGGTAGCAGAGCCATAATCAATCGGCAATAAGAACCCTATAATTTTCGAGGCAGTTCTCGTGGTGGTAGAAACTTTGGAGGTCGAGGACTTAGAGTATGTTAAAATTGTGGAGTGCAAGGTCATTTAGGAATCAATGTCCTGAGCCTATTTCTCAGTATCAGCAGCAGCCCAGTTATCAATATAAGCAAAAGCAACAACAACTAAGGTTTGCTCATGCAGCATCGCAGCCAGTATTGCAGCCAGTGTCGCAGCCAGAGAAGCATACAGTTGTCATGAGCGATGAGGAGTTTGCTAAGTTCACTCAATTTCAACTGTGCAATCAGCCCTCTTCTTCCTCTTCAAAGGCGACCCTAGCCAAGTCGGGTAAACTTGTAACATGTTTTCTTCATCGAATCAGCACTAGGTCATCGACTCTGGAGCTGCTGATCAAATGACAGGAAACTCACATATATGGTCTACTTATAAGCCATCTAACAAGTGCACTACTGTTACACTAGCAGATGATTCATCTTCCCCAATCCTGGGTAGTGGTAGTGTTAGTGTTACTCCTTTACCACTATCATATGTTTCATACTTACCTGAGTTTCCCTTGAACTTAACGTCAGTTAGTCAAATGACAAATCACAAGAGCCTTACATTATTGTGTTTCCTTCTTTCCTGGATATTGTTAGTTTCAGGATCTATCGACTTGGAAGATTATTGGTAGAGGAGGTGAATCTGATGAATTTGTTGCTACTCATCCATCAACACTAGCTCCTATCACATGCCAAAGTAATATGTTTGCTTTCCAGTTGCATTGTCGTTACGGGCTTTCTTTACTGTTCTCAAGAAGTTATGTCCAGAGTTAAGAGTCTATTTCTAGTTCACCTTGTGAGTCATGTGAGTTTGCGAAGCACCATCGCGTGCCGTATCCTCCTAGAGTCAATAAACAGGATGCGTCCCTCTTTGAGTTCGCTCAAACATGATGTTTGGGGTCCATGTAATGTACCTTCCAGAAAAGGAATTCGGTATTTTGTTACTTTTGTTGATGATTTATCTAGAGCTAATTGGTTATATTTAATGAAATCCAGAGACAAATCGTTTGAAATCTTTTGCTCTTTCTGTGCGGAAATTCGTACTCAGTTTGATTGTCCTGTTAAGAATCTTCAAAGTGATACTGCTAAGGAATATTTCTCAGAAAAAACTTCATCTTTTATGTCAGAGCAGGGAATCATTCATCAAACATCGTGTATTGTTACCCCCCGGTAAATGGTGTTGCTAAGCGCAAGAATCGCCATTTTTTGGAAGTTGCTAGGGCACTAATGCTTCAGATGAATGTTCCCAAGGCTTTTTGGGCTGATACTGTTCACGCAGTTGCGTTTCTCATTAATCGGCTTCCATCTTCCGTTCTTCAAGGTCAAACTCCTTATTTCATTCTTCATCCAGCTCAATCTTTGTTCCTAATAAAGCCTAAAGTTTTTGGGTGCATGTGTTTTGTTCATGTTCAACCGAATGTTACTACATTGGATCCTCCGTCTCTTAAATGTATGTTTGTGGGTTATTCTCGAACGCAGAAGGGTTATTGATGTTATTCTCTTGATCTTGGTAGGTATCTTGTGTCTGCTGATGTGAGTTTCTTTGAGACGAGTCCTTTTTATCCCAAGTCAACTTCTTCCTCATCTGACTCTTCTTCGCCTAATGACTTTCTTACATATACAATTATCACTTCAGCCCCCGTTCCATCTCCTTGTTCCGATGTTTCCTTTCGTCCTCCTATTACACATGTGTACACAAGACGTACTCTTGTTTCGGAGTTAGTTTCCGTAGCAGAGTCTGTCGCAGCAGATTCTCACGTAGCAGTAGATTCTCAAGCACCAGCGACAGCAATTCACCGATTGTACCTAATTCCATGTCCTCGGACTCTGATCAAGACCTCCCTATAGCACTTCTAAAAGGTAAACGCACATGTACTTATCCAATTGCTTCATATGTCTCGTATAATCATTTGTCTTCCCATTCTTTTGTAGCGAGTCTTGATTCTGTGTCCATTCCAAAAAATGTGTTTAGACTTTATCTGACAAAGGTTGGAAGTTGGCTATGGAAGAGGAGATGAAGGCTCATATAAATAATGAAACTTAGGACTTGGTATTACTTATTGGGTGTAAGTGAGTGTTTGTGATTACAATAAAGCCAGATGGGAGTTGCTTGCTTGAAGGCGAGGTCGGTGGCTAAGGGTTACGCTCAGATATATGTCATTGATTACACCGATACATTCTCTCCCATTGCTGAGCTGACAACGGTTCAGTTATTAATTTATTTAGCTGCATCTCAATATCTCATGAGTGGCCTCTCTATCAGCTAAATGTGAAGAATGCATTTCCTCAAGGTGATTTTACAGGAGGAGGTTTATACGGAGCTATCGCCCGATTTTGTTGCTCAGGGGGAGAATGAAGGCAAAGTATGCAAGTTGAGGAAGTCATTGTATGGGTTCAAACAGTCACCTCGTTCATGGTTCAGGAGATTTAGTCCAGCAGTGTTGGAGTTCGGGTTACATCATAGTACATGTGATAATACTTTGTCTTTTGACTACTGCAAATGGGTGTATTTTATTGATTGTTTATGTTGGTGATATTGTGATTACAGGGAGTCACTTACATGGGATTAGTGAACTCAACTCTTGTCTACGGGGAGCGTTTCAGTGAAAGGACTTGTGCACCTTGAGGTACTTCCTCGGAATCGAAGTGATCAGATCCAAGAGAGAGGTATTCCTTTATCAAAAGATGTATGTTCTTGATTTACTTGAGGAAGCTGGGTTACTTGGAGCAGAGCCGTGTGAAGCTCCAATGGATCCAAATGAAAACCGTGTAGCTGGTGAAGGGAAGTTGTTTGAAGATCCGGCGCAGTATTGGAGTCTGGTTGGTAAGCTCAATTATCCTGTAGTAGCTCGTCCGGATAATGCATTTCCCGTGAACGTGGTAAGCCAGGTCATGGAAAATCCGTCTGTAAATCATTGGAATGCATTAGACCGAAAGTGAAGGGGGCACCTGGTAGAGGCATTGTATATGCAAATCATGGGCATAACAATGAGGCCTACTGTGATGCTGATTGGGCTGGGTCACCATGTGATAGGAAATCAACTACAGGATATTGTGTTTTTGAAGGTGGCAATTTGGTTTCTTGGAAAAGAAATAAAATGTTGTGGCGAGATCAAGTGCAGAGTCAAAGTATCGTAATGGCTCAAACTACCCAAGAACTTTTGTGGGTACACCACTTGATGAAAGAGATTGGATTTGAGGTTGTACTACCGCTAAAGTTGTGGTGCGATGATCAGTCGGCTATTCATATATCTACGACTCCTGTATTTCATGAGAGGACTAAACACAATAAGGTTGATTGTCATTTTATTCGCGAAAAGATCCAAGAGAAGCCAATTTCTCCAACGTATGTGCGAACTAGAGAACAATTGGCTGATCTATTTAATAAGGGTGTTCCTCGTGTTAGGGTCGATTACATTTGTAACAAGCTAGGCATGATTAATATCTATGCTCCAGCTTGAAAGGGAGTGTTAGTTAGTAGTATTACCAGTAGTGCAGAGTTATGTGTAGGCTTGGGACATACTGATATATTAGGGCAGTTATGTAATAAGAGGTATAAATACCAACTGGGTATGGAATAGAATAAAACCAATTCCTTCTGCCTCTTTTATCTTCTCGCGATCTCTATTTCTAACCTTACTGCTGATTGATTACAGACTCTAAATCATATATGTCATCATTTCCCAACAAGAGTAAAAGAAGCCCTAGAATTATCTATCAGACCTAGGAGCCTTGTCACCAGCCATTTCAAAGATTACATGGCCATTCTCTTCCCTAAGAACCAACGCTTCAATCTCCTATAGCTCAAACTTGAGCTGTTTCCAATCTAAACCCTCAATCACAAGTTTATCCTTGCTTTCCTCCAGAGACAATTACCGAACCATTCCAACTATCCACCCAGAATCACATTCATTCTCAATATACTTTATCACTCTCAATTTATGGAAATATATATAATTCGTTCTTAATATACTTTATCACTCTCAATTTATGGAAATATATATAATTCGTTCTTAATATACTTTATCACTCTCAATCTATGGAAAATATATATATATATATGAAATTGCAATCCCCTTCCATTCGACATTTACTTTTTTATTTATGTCCGCAATATTTAACTTCTTCAATGAGGACAAATACAACTTATCGTTAAGAAAAAAAAAAACTCCTTAACTGAAGCAGATGTAGCCATATAGGATTGGTGCATCGAAATCAGCACTAGCCTCCTTAAACCGAGACCCTCGAGTATCAACTAACTTTAAATCTACTCCACCAATGAAAGATTTTGAACAAAGCATAATCATCATGTTCTCTCGAGTTATCCAAGAAAGCTCACATCAGCGCAATTTCAACTCTTCTAAGCCCCGCTCCCCTCTGAAGAATCATCATCCATTTTCTCTCTCCAATTCTCCCGGTAATTTCTCTTGTGAGAAATACCAACACTTTCATACTCAACTTTTTAATCAAAGATAAATCAATTTTCACGCTATAATACTAGAGCCACTAAGAGAAGTGTACTAAAAGTGCACAATGACTTTTGTTAGCTTCATGTGATTTGTCTAAAAATTATGTGGACCTTATCACTAGAAAGAAATACACCAATTAAATTATGCGAACAATGCTTTTGTGTCTTTCTGATACACTTTTATTAGTGGCTCTAGCACTACTCTTATTCTTTCAATAAGGAGGCTGTAAGAGTATTTGCCCACAGTGAGAGCATCCAGAGAGCAGCCCCCTCCCCCTCCCCCACAACAGAACTCCTCATCATCATGATCCATTGCATTACCTCTTAACAACCCATTTTTGTAAGAATTGCAATGAAAAGCCCCTTCTTGCACATCTATCTCAGTCTCATTTGAGCTACATTAATTTTATTAATCGGTTGTATACCTAAAATATGCTGTAGCCAATAATGTATAATTCCCCAGTTCATTATCATCATATATATCCAAATCACCAGTCACCCAATACCATGCATAACATATAGAAGAGAAACAACTTAATATATTAAAATAAGAAGAGTCAGAAACTCGTTCACAGTGTATTAGATTTACAAATTGTTAGAAGCAGCACTCACATCTATAAGGCGTCTTGAATAAGATGTCCCGTTGCCATCAATTTGCCCGGTGAGGATTAATTTTCCCTCTTTCCAAGCAGATATCGAGTGGGTCTCAAGCTCTTCCTCAGTTAAGTTTGATCCATGATTTCCAAGCTGGAATTAAAGTTATGAATTCTTATTAATTTAACAAGATGAGGAAACAGATTCAAAGAAAGCATAATGTCTAATCAGAAATGAAATATGAACATCTCAAGAAATTTCAAAGTCATTGTGGAGATAGCCATTGAGAATCCTCAAAATTCAAAACAATCGAGAGGAGCATTATTAGCAGGTGGTTTAAATCTTCCAGTAGCATTCTGATATACCATCTATCTTATAAATTAGGTCGGTGGACCCCACATCAAGTGAATAGTAACTTTTAAATGAATAGTGTGTGTTGGGAAGAGAATGTTTTATTTATGGGGAAGTGTGTGTGTTGGGATTGGGAGAAAAGTGAGTGTGTTGGGAAGGGAGAGAGAGGGGTGATGGGAAGTGTGTTGGGATTGGGAAAAAGTGAGTGTGTGTTGGGAAGAGAGATACTAAAAAATGTTATATTTTATGTGTAATTTTATTTATTTGATTTAATTATTTAAAAAATGTATATATATTTATATTTATATTTTTTATGTAAATTTTTTTTATCACTTTTAAATATTATCGTGTTGCTATTAAATATTTTAATACGCCGTGCCCTCGGACACGGGCATTTACTAGTGGATAGATATTTAGCGAGTTTACTACCTTTATTTTAAAATAAGTGCTTCTTATTTTTTTTTTCAAATATTTTAAAATAAATATTTTATATGAAATCTTTCCTCATTTAGAAGCCTAAACTTGAATTGTAGCAATATTTTTTATTTTATTTTATTTTATGAGGATTGTTAGATTGTAGCATATAATTTCTAGATTGCAATCTCTCTTTCTAAAGAAATCTTCTTTGGAAATAGAAGTGATTTTAAACTGTTCTCTTAATCAATCAACGCATCCCCCACTAAAGTGGTTCATATGTATGATTTCGTATATTCATTTTATTACGTTGTTTGTTCATTTTTTAAAATTAAATATTCATTTTTATCGTTGTTACTGAAAATCAACAA
>JAOTQG010171509.1:0-17430 GCA_025631175.1 Iris virginica | reverse complement strand
TAAGCTCCATGATTTAACCTTCAGCAAGCATATTTAATATTTTCTATTAGTCCTTTGAAAGGTTACTTTCTTATTGTTGGTCCTGCCAGTGCAGCAGGTTGTATCAAACAAAGGGAATACAGTATTAATTTGTTTTGTTCGCTTAGAGTTATCGATCAAGGAAGTTCCTTTCCCATACATGGTCATGCCTATATGATATGTTGTAGCTGACTTTTGAAGTTGAAATTGACATATCTTGAGCAAAATTTGTTGCATTTCACTAATTAGTTAGGATAAAAAGTTAGTCTTTGGTCTGCTTTAACCTGTAATGCCGTTCTGATGGCCTGAACATTTTACTATTGCTGTAGTGATTCTAATTGATTGGCGTCTCATGTCCCCATTCATGAATATGCTTATGCAAATTCTGTTTCATAGTAGAATGACTTCCAAAGCGCATTACCAAGGAATTCATGAACTTAAATCGTATTCAGTCATTGAGTATTCATCAGGTTTCATGTCTTGTTAGTACATTTTCAGTTTTCTTCTTTATATGTTTCTAAAGGGAGAGAGGGAGATTCCCAGTTTTCTTTTTTATATGATTTTAAAGGGAGAGGTGGGAGAGAGAAAGAGAGACGTTTGCCTGCTTTTGTGTTCCTCCCTCCATTAAGGAAATCTCTAGTTACTTTCACATTGTCCTTAGTGCAATAAGAAGCCCTCTGGATTCCATGATTGCGGTACAAGCCATCATGTGGTTCTATTTTTTAATTACTATTCTGGATTACTCCTCGCATATGGTTATTTAAAGTCTTAATGTGGTACTCGAGATTTACAATTTAGGATATGATCTGTATTTGAGTATTCATATTTGTTCTTCTCGCATATGTTCTTCTCGCATATGTTCTTCTTTTCATGCCATGTTTGCACCTCCAGGGTTTACCCTTATACCCTCGAGCTGATGGGTAGGCTGCTGTTTTACTACCTTTTCTTTTCTCTTATTCCATTAAAGTTATTCCTTTACTCCCTCCGTTCCACTTGAAGAGGGACACTTTCCGTTTTGGGGGACTTTTGCCTTTTACTCCTTCCCATTTGACAATATTGCCCTCCCTTTTTGCAAGGAATGAACATGGGCCTCATGGTGAAGGGCATTTAAGAAAATTAATATGTTTTCAACCCTATCACTAAATGTCTTGTATAGACAAAGTTTCCTCTTCAAGGGGGATGGAGGGAGTATAATTTTTGTCCCTTGACTTTCCATTTAAGTTGTGTTTTGGCTTTCTTTGTTCTTAACTAATTCACTTTGTAATTGGAATACACAGTTAAGAAAATCCTCCTTTAATTTTGGTTGTAGGGTGGTTCTATTGGCCCAAAATTATTGGCGATCAAGTTCTTGGAAAGTTTTGTATTGCTTATGAGTTCTAACAAGTCCGACCAAAGTAATTCAGAAGGTACTTTATTTTTTAATCCTCTTGTGTGCAGAGGTTTCATTGCTCCTATGTCTCTATTTCTCTTGCTTGCCTGATACTATTTTTCTTGTTTGCTTGATTCTTGCAATGTTTAGACTCTAATTGTTGCTTTCTGTAGCTAACAGGACAGCATGGTCGTTTAATCTTTCATGGCTAGTTACTGGCCATCCAATACTTGATCCAGGTGCTCTAATTTCAGAGGCAAATAGAGCATTTGACATTCTATTGAATTTGTTCAGATCAGCTGGTAGTCTCCCCGGTGCTGTTTTAATCTCTGTTGTAAATAGGTGAGCTGCCAGTTACCGTCTTTTCCCAATTTTCTACATGCATGTTTGTAAATTTTCATCTTTTCCACCTCTGCATATGTCGTTTTGTAGTGTTAATTGTGTCTTCTAGGTATTCAAAGTTGACAATCGACATCCGATTATACTTTTTTCGGTTGATTAGAGAGTTGTGACTAGTTGGAGATATCAGTGAGAAAAATGACAAGTTGTAGCAGAGGGTCTTCATTAGAGGGAGAAAACGAGTGATTGCTCAATAGTCATCAAATGTGCTAGTATTAACATTACAGCTGATTGAAAATTTACTTGGCTAACTTTAAGTAGTTTATTGTTGAGATAGAGAAATCTTCGGCAAAAGCTTGTTTTTCTTCTCCTAAATTATTTTCTTATTAACTTCTATGCTTCGCTTCCTCCTTCCAACCTCAATTCACTTCATAGATAATGCCGCACAACTTTTTTTCTGGGACCAAGTCAATTCAATCTATTATGGCACAAGTCATGGTTTGGAGGCAACTTAGTTCGTTGTTATGTTTCAGCTCTTGCTACTTGCCCTATTATCTTTCATCTTTTTGGTGTGATATATTATTTATTCATCCGACATGATTTTACCTATAAGTAAATTCAAATCCATGTGTCCGTCTATAAGTAATTTATTGTGGAGTTGGAAAAGAATAAAATCCGATTGATGGGAAAGCTTCTCATCTGTCGTCGCAAGAATTATTTTTGTCGTCTAAGCTTTCCAGTTCTAATCTCGATAATTTCCTTGATAAAGATGTTCAACATTCTACCAAGTTGGAAACAACTAAATGTATATGGATGGAAGAAGCCATGCTTTGCACCCAACTTCCAGTTGGGATAGTTGTTGAAGTATAGGTTCAGTTTCTTTTTTGGGGTGGGTTATAGTGGTGGTGTTTGGTGTTTCTTCGGCCGCACATGGAAAGATTCTTAACTTTTTTTTAAATAATGGTTCACCACTCGTGCTGTTGGGTTTCAGTGTATGTCCTCCTTAGTTCCATGACATATTTCCTGTTTTTCTTAGTCATTAAGGTATCAGCTGTCTCTCATCTCTTGCAATGCTATTTCTGTTCTTATCTTTTTTTGATAGATTGTATGACTTCTCACGTGGAAATCAGCTGATTTGTTGTATTAAATCCCGTGAGCTTGCCTTTTTCCTTTTGATGATTTTTGGCCCACTCTCCACCAAATCAGAATGTTCTATTTATGTACAACCAGATTATCAGGTTGATCTTCTTTCTGATTCTTTTGATTATAGTTAGCTTACTGGCATACTTATTTATTTAGGAGAGAATGAAGATGCCAGTGTTACTTTGTGATCATCATATACCAAGCATTCCCATGTAGGAATTACATACCTGTTAAATGTGATCAGTATTGAAAATTGTGCCCTTCCTGGCGCTCTTTATGTCTGGGACTTCTCAGCATAACCTATCATTTGTTGGCTCAAATTCTACTACACCTTATTGGTTTGAAAGTTCACAGATATTGCTCTCATAGCCCTACTATTTTTTTCTTTTTCTAATTATAATTTATTTCTCTGTAACATCATAATGTTATGTCCTTGTATTTAACTGGTGACTTTGTCTTGCTTTTTATGGGGTGCTGAAAAATACTATAATGCGGATGGAAAATTGCCAATTCATCTCATTTCACTGTTGTTAAAATTATGGACTGTGGAGGGATTATTGAAATTTAGAAGCTGGTTGTAGTACATCTTCTACTGCTTGTTTGTGGTATTGTTGCAGTATGTAGTGCAGAACTTTATCAGAGCTTAAATGGCATTGGAGGTATGCATGGGACTGCTGATTTGGTGGTTCAGATAATGGGAGAGAGGAGTTAGCTGATGCCCATATCATCTATCCTCATATAAATGATTGAGCAATCAGTGAGTTGGCCATCTTATTGCTGAGGGACTTCAGTGGCCAAGCAATGCAGTTTATGCATTATAAACTGTACAAGGGGCCATTTATTTACCTTTTTCCTTTTATTATTCAATTATCATATTGTATAAATATACGTTGTATCATAATGATGCTGGCTGGAAATGTATTATTGTTTCTTGACCTTTGATACACATTAAATTATTTATATAAAATCAAAAGGTTTTCTAGTCATATATTCATTGTTAACTTCTGTTATGAACCTTTACGCCGATCTATTGCGTGCTGGTGCAGATCTGATCATCTGCTTTTGCTATCTTTACCACCAGTCTATACTACCATTCAGGATTATGTATGTCCTTGGCTATCAACTGTTGGTTGTGACTTCTGAGTAACAAATGGTTATAGTATCTTCATTTGCACGATTTCTTCTCCAACCTTTCACATGTCCATCAGCTTTGGTTAGCAAAGTTTTATTCCTGTAGAGAGCCCTTCTCTTGCTCGATATTTTTGTTGATCAACTATCATGTACTTAACTGCAAGAAAGAGATGGACTAACCATGGTTGCATTTCGATAGAACATCTAATGAGTCTTCCTTTGGCCTTGGTGGCTTTGGTTGACATCATTCAGATGCTACAATCTGGTGGAGTTCAGCTCTAATGGTTTGGTCCGGTGGTTGCGTAAGCATCTAACATTAATAAACATAAGTAGTTTTGATGTATTAATTTCAAAAAGAACAAAACAAATAAAAATTCCTGAATATGCACACAAAGGCCGTATTTTTTTTTTCTCAATAAGAAACAATAACAATTTGGACTTTCTTTAGCCATTGTAGAAACTTATGTTAATCTTGAGTTAAACTCTGCAAGCGTGAGACGTTTGTTGTCAGCAATGTTAATATTTCAAATTCAAGTTCAATTAGAAACAAGAAATAGTAGCCCCCTTCTGTTGGAGTACAGCAATAGTTAGTTTCTTAAGTTGCATTTTCAGGAGGTGCTTAGCCAGAGATTGTAACATACGGTTTGTGCTTTATAGGGATGAGGGAGGATTTTATTGAGACTTTCATGACTCTTATTCCATTTGTCACATTTAGTTTGTCAACACTTTGGAGTTGTTATCTAAGGCAGGTTGACGCTGGTTTTTTGTTACCATCCAACCAGATGTTTCATGTTTGAGGAAATTTATTTCCTGGTCCATGGATGGTACTGTGGTGTTTTGTGTCCTTTTTTGAGTCCCGTGGTGCTTACAAGAGGACAAGTAGTTAACAATGACATTGTGATTCGTTGCTTTTATGAAATGTGTATTGGACTAGTAAATTTTTTTTATATTCAAGCGAACAGTGTTGTAGACGAAGAAATAATGTATATGGGATTATATATCGATGCATTAGATGCTTGTACTCTACAATGAATTATCAAGGGTCATTCCATGCAACTATCCAATGCAGGGATATATACTTTTCTGTACATATAATGTGTATCTCACAAGATTTGTGAAGTGCCTGTAGCTCTCTATGCTTATTGCAGTATCACTATGATGTTTTTCCAATGCATGAATGAGCTTTTTTAGTGGCCTTGTCTCCCGTACATTAGAGAGCCATGGACTTGTAGCCACAAAGGTGTTCCCTTCTGACTTATTGATCAGGCTTTGATTCTTGTTATTACGCACTTGGTTAGGGCAGAAGTAGAATGGGGCTGGATTTTCAACTAAAAGACAGGTTTGATATAGAATGAGAGTCTGTTTTTTGACAGATTTGCCTAGTCTGTGGAGTATTTGATGGGACTAGTTCGCAGAACATACTGAAATAAGTATCATGTAATATATATATTGGTTTATTGTGAGGGATTGGGGTGTTGTAGCAGACTAGTGATACCTGGTTTTAAGGCGATGATCACAGCATTGAAATCTATTATGCACTGGAGTTGGTGAGTGCTACTCCTTAGCATGAAAGCATGGGAGTTACAACTGTGTTTATGGTGCTTGACATTATTATTTCTGTTGGACCACCATTATTGGTCCATTGAATACGTTTCTTGAAGTGTGCAGGGGCCCACATGATGCCACTGTATTTGTTATGCTTTGACTACAGTTGCTCAGGGGTTGAGGTGTTTTGGCAACCTTTAGGCTAGAGATGGCTTAGGAGTATGTTTTGGTTCTAGTGCAAATGTTATTTGTTATTACAGATTCATAAAGGCGCATGTTGTTACATGTTTTAACAGTAAGTTGTTGGTGCGGTTTTGACATTCACATCTTTAATGGTTTAGGGAAGCTTTGGAAACAACAGTAACTATCGACTGTCATGCTAGGATGTGTCCTTATATTCTTCTCGAACGTACACACACACACACACACATATATCCATGTAAATAAACACGCGTACAACCATGCAAAAATACCTTCATGGTGGTTTGGTGGAGCTGATATATCTTTCTTGTCATCCAAAAGTTTTGAGATCATATTGTATCAGTAACTCGTTACTTCAATGAATCCTTTTAAGAAGGTTCGGCGATTTCTTCTTTATCTTTAGGCTTTCCTGAGTTGTTTGGTGCATCTTTTGTGTCTTGGTTGCTTTGTACAGACTTCAAGTGTACACTTCTTTGTTTTGTTTGTGATATATTTAAGAAGGAATAGACATGCTCTTAAAAAAAGCTAAATAAAGCTTAGATAGCAGTTACTGATTGAGGCTCTTAATTTTCATTTGCTGTGAAACATTCTATATCTACTTCAGCAACCCTCCGGAAGTAGCTTTGAGTTAGACATTGCTGCTGGGTCAAAGTTTTCCACACTGTATTTTCTCTTTAATAGCACCTTTTCTTTTTTGCTTATTACTTTTCATGTCAAACTGTTCCTTCATGCTTTCGCTTTCTCTCTCTCCCTGTCTCTCTTCTTTTTCTTCTTTATCTTTTATATCCTCTTTCTTCCTAAATGCCTCTAGTCGTTGACACGATTGCAACGTACAAGCTTCAGTTGGCTTTGGGTTCTTGCATCGTGAGTTCTTGGAAGCTTACTCATGCTTTTCTTTTAAACCTCGGTTGACGTTGATAATCTCTGTATTAATAAGTCACGCAGACTAGCTATAGTGGGTTTGTTTCATGTGGTCAAACCAGGTTCTCCTCCTCTTAACCTTCATCTTCCTCCTGCTCGAGGCTTTGTCATACAAATGGTTGTAATCAACTTTTTTTCACCATCTTTTGTTCCCTTCATTTCTAAATTTGCCATCTCTTTTGCATCCACTTCTCGAATTGTTCTGCTTCTGATGGTCATTAGTGTGTCTGTTTAAACTGACACATATATAGTATTTACGTTTCTATTCTCGTTGTGATATGTAATTTATTATCTGTACATATTAAGGTTTTGTTTATGGTTTTATTATTATTATGATTATAGTTTTCTTAGTCAAGCTAATGTAATTCTCATCATTTAATTTCTCATCTGTGGCAGTCCTTTCATTGAATTTTTGCTCTCCTTATGTCTGTTTGTTTTAATTCCTTTTCTCCTTTTTGCCTTGTTTTTCCCTTTCATCTGGTTGAGTATTTTTGGCGTGTTGATGTTTTCCAGTAAGTGTCCTTAGAAACCCATAAGTTGATTACTTCTTCACCTTTGAGCCATAAGAGGGCAATGTGGCATCCGGGAAGTGTATTACAAATTTCTCTATTGAGAAGGTTTATAATCATGGTGGACAATTTTGCGTCTGCATGCATTTGTGAATCAAGTAAAGAGGAGAAGATTTGACGACTAGCACCTTCTTGAACCCATGTGTTGTTTTTTGTTGCTCTTGAATTTGTTGGTGCACTCCTTGTATCATATCTCGTGTCTGACTGTACTATCGACCTAGTAAATTTAACAAATTATTGATTTCAGAATATACCATTTGTGAATTCTTCACTCTTTGCTCCTATGCTCTTTACGTTTTAAATATTTGGAACTAAGTTTAGGTTAAGTTGGTAAGTGTGGTTTGAGAAAAGTCATTTCTCTCTGGGCATAGTCAAGTCTGTACATTTGATGAAGTGGAACGGATTATTACTTCTTGGTTGTTTAACAATCTGAACCAGTCTCTTGTTGGTTGGTTGTCATTGACCTTTTAAAGTTGTGCCTGCTAAGTATTAAGCTCATATAGACGTTTTAACATCAATATACTAACTGAATTATTCATTTGCAGCCTTGCAGCCATAGCAAGGAAAAGGACAGCCCACTACAATTCTGTTCTCGCTGCATTGCTTGATTTTAATCTCAACTTTGTGGCAGCAAAAGGTGCTCATACAGCCAGTGTCCAGTATTCTTTGAGAACTGCATTTCTAGGATTTTTAAGATGTACCTATCCTCCCATTTTAGAGGTAATTTCTTGTACAACTTAGTAGAATTTAAATCCTTTCTTAAGGCGATTGCTATTTCTCCGAGTTCTTAGATGTTGAAGCTCAAAGTTGAGGGAATTAAGATGTTCAATATTACAGTTTCTTTCTCTGTGCGTTTTCTTTTTATAATTTTAGGATTCTTCTTGGAAACCCTTTATGTAGTTTTGTTGCAACATATGGCTGATGGAAAGCAAAATATGCCCGATGATTCCTTTCTTGAGCATTTGAAATCCATATTTCAGCCTGTGGACATTGTTTGCAATACTTAGGGCCAGATTGATACTTGCTTGTACTTTATTGTGGGGGCCAATGATTGAGAAAGTTATTGGCCACGAAAAATGGCACACACCACACACAACTACACAAGTGATCTGGGCATTGCTTTCCTAAGTTCAGTCCTATGAACTAATGACCTTTTCTCTATTAGCCTATATATACTCTAGAATTGAAGCGCCGAAATTGCAAAGTTCCATTTGCATGTATTCCTCCTCCACTCCCCCCTCCCCCTCTCTCCCAACACACACATTTTTTACCTCACAGCTCTTTGTGGACTTTACTACAACCAATTGCTTACAAAAGAAGAAGGAAATAACTCTGGTTGCTCATTGGTAACGAAGGCTTTGCTGTTAGTTTTGATATTATTCCAAAGGATGCTTCATTTTTACTTTTCGTAGAGCTGAAAGCTTCCCATGATAGTGGATTTATAAAATCAAGTTAAAGGGCCATGAAAACTTTGAACACATCCTTGAAAACTTCTCTCTAATCTATTAGTATAGCCTATGGTTACTTTACGCTGTGTTTCATCTTATATTTCAGTCAAGAGATAAATTGCTAAAGGCTCTGCGCGCCATGAATGTTGGGGATGCAGCTGATCAGGCTATCCGTCAAGCTGATAAAATATTGAGGAATAGCGAGCGTGCATCACGTGATGCACGGTTAAGCAAGGTAATTTTATTTTGAAGTGGGAGGTTGCAGCTGTTTCAACTTTGTACTTCTTTTTGGTGCAATCAATTTACTATTGAAGTGTTGGAAATAATCTGGATCTCTGTTTTTCAGGAGGAGCAAACACCAAATCAGGTTTTTCTTTCAGGGCATCACATGAAGAAAAGGTCTACACCTATGGATCTTGAAGAGCCAACTGATAATTATGATACCAAAAGGATTCGCTATGGACCTATTACCCATGCATCTCTCCCTCTTCAAATGTGCGACAATGGGCAGGATTCCTCTGTTAATGAAGTACCCCCTAAGGTTCCTTCACTGGATGGTGATTTGACTCCTGTTGAGCAAATGATTGCCATGATTGGTGCTTTGATTGCTGAAGGAGAAAGAGGTGCTGAATCACTTGAAATTTTAGTGTCAAAGATCCATCCCGACTTGTTGGCTGATATTGTCATAACCAATATGAAACACCTGCCGGAAACGCCCCCTCCATTGGTGAGTTTTGGCAACCTGCCAGTGCCTCGGCAAAGTGATCTATCAAGTGGCCCATCCCATGTTTTGGCACCAGTAACCTCTACGGTCTCTGCACATCCTCCAGCGCCTGCAGCACAAAATGTTGCCATCTCATCATTGTCTGACACATCCACCACTTCTCTGGCAGATACCAAGCGTGATCCGCGAAGGGTGAACTTAGCCAGCTTCTAGTTACTAGTATTATTACTTGTTTTTCTTTGTATTAGAAAATTTAATCATCTTGTTCCTTAAAATTAACATGATATATTTTCCAGGATCCTCGTCGCCTTGACCCGCGACGCATGGCAATGCCTGTTGGAGTGCCATCAGAGCACAATGTGGAGGATAATGCAAGTATGCCTCAATCTGGTCTGATGGAGTCCGAGGTTGATTCCTTCATTGGGTTGAAGAACTCTCTTTCGCTGCCTGTTGTGACAAGTACAGAAAATGCATCAGTATCTATTATACCAAAAACAGAAACTGATCCGCAAATCCCTGAAAGCTCAGTGTCTTCTCTTGCTGATCAATTAAACCCTAAAGAGAATGTTCTGGATATAGAAGTCAAGGTAGCTGCCCCTGATGTAGAATTTGATGTTGCTTTAGATATTGCACGTTCTCCGTTTGTTGAAGATGTCCAGGATTTGATGGAACCAAAGTCATCCGATGTTGTTACAACAGTAGAGGCTTACTCATCTTATATGCCAGAATCTGATCAGCTCTCTCCTGTTGTGGACACACCTGTCTTGGAAGAAGCCTGTGTAGATTTACCAGTGCTTCCCACGTATGTTGAACTGTCAGAGGAACAACAAAGAAATGTCCGGAAATTAGCCATTGAACGGATAATTGACTCGCATAAACAATTACGAGGGACAGAAGATCTGCAGACGCGCATGGCATTGCTTGCTCGATTGGTTGCTCAGGTGGGGGCCGACTCCTTTCTTGATTGGCTAACCTTTGTCGAGTTTTACTGCTTTTTCTCCTCCTTCCTTTTTGGGGATATTTGTTATGGTTTGTGTCACAGCTTATGCTACCTATCCATACATTTGAATATTGATCGTCTTCTCAATGGCATCTTTGTAAATAAGGCTACTCATACTTCTCGGATTAATGAACTATATATATTGATTATACCCAAATGAAGTTTTACTTTCCGTTATTTTCTTTTCCAACTTAAATCCAAAAATATTTGACAAATATGGTGCAATTTGCAAACATGAAATTGCGGTGGCACATGTTCGAGTTGTTAGGTTCAGTTATTTCTTGATCGAGCCAGCTTCTAAAAGCTGCCCTGCAATAGCAAAGTTATAGCAAGAGGATCAAGCGTGATTTGCAGTTTTTAACTTAGTTTGGTGAAGATAGTGAGCTACTTGGTCATTGATCCAAGTGAGCTGTTGGTTTTTGAAGCTCGAACCATACCTGGCCTACAAGCCCCATAGGGTCCAACTTTTTTTAACTTGGAGATCAATGGAAAATAATACTGCACTCTTATCTTCATAATCGACTCAATCAATAATTCTGTTTGCTATTTAGGAACCAAATTCTATAAGCATTCTGCGCTCTAAAAGTATATTTTCTAGATTAGCAAAAGTACTGGTCTATGTGCCAAAATGCTCTTCGTTCACCTGATCTAAAAAGGGGTAGCATATACAATTGTTCTTGTGAAGCATGATGCAGATTGTGGGCCCTAGCTTAAAATTTTGGATATGCGCTTACTTCATATGGTGTGATGGTCTCTAAGCTTTGGTTTGTGTCATCCTGCTTGCATTTGTTTCCCTAGCATTGTCTGTGGGTAAAATTTGGCTCACAATTTGGTTAGGAAGCACCTAGTTGTGGTCCTTGGTTTAATTTATGTGCTAGTTGGTTGCACGGAAGCGCAAGTGTTAAAGCATGATCATAATCTTGCTTAAGTTTTTGGATGAATTCAATAGGGTAAACACTAGTTTCATTATTGCTGTCCATTAAAGATTCTCTGATTATGAACATGATCAATTTATTGGGTCTGTGGTGATTTATGCTGCATTTAGTTGTACTTTTAGACATTCTGTAGTGTTGCAGCTTTTGTAGGACTTCTATGGTGTTGTAGTTTTTCCGTTAGAATGTGGGCAGATTATGTGGACGATAGTAAAGCACAGCAATCGGTTTTATGAGGCAAAGTTGGCATGGTCTTTTAAGAATTTGTCTTGTTGGGCAGAATCTGCGAACTGGTGTACAGAAGAAGTTTGAGTTGGATAGTGATAGATGATGTTTATTGGTTTCTTGTTTATCTGCTCCTACTCCCGGATTTTATTACGGAAAAGCTTAAGTCTCTGCGTTAGGGAGTATTAGCTGGGCTGGTTCAATAACTAAAGTCTTCGTCAAAACTTGCTGATAAAAAAAGTGCTGCTGTGTATATCTAACTCATAGCCATAAACCTGTATGGCCAACAATGTTTGAAGAGGTTGTCAGCTGTCGCAGCACCAACTTTTGTTAGTGGGGGGTTGGATGTTCTCCCATATGCCACATTGCGTTCTACTCATAGCCATACCTACGTTTTTGTGGCTGCTTTCTCTAATCAGAGGATAGCAAAATCTGCAAAGAGAAATTACGAGGGAATATATTGCGGCCACTAGCCTTATTTGTTGTGGTTTGTCATCTCTTTTTATGGCTTCTCTGTTCTATCCACATGGTTGTACATTTTCCACCATTAAATCAGTAATAGACTTCTCGTTGATGCTCTAGGACTTTCAGTTATGAAGCCTGGAGATACTGTTGGTTCTCACTAATGAAAACAAGTAACTCTTCCTCAAAATGTTGCCCGTGCTGTTTCATTTTAGCTAAAAGGATAATGACTTGATCTTATCTAGGCAGCCAGAGAGGAAATGAGGATTTCTATGTGGAAATCTGTGAGGACACCTGAAGCATGTGGATTATAAAATCCTTAAAAGCCGTATCTTAATAAGTATTACTTCATCCTTGATCTGATATTTTACCTGAGTTGGTAATTACTTTGGCTTGTTTTGCTACAGAATGCATGTTGTCCTACCTTTGTGAACTTTTGAGATAGATTTGCATGCAAAATGAACTGTATATTAAAACCAAGATGCTTATTGGTTTCCCCACTCGAGGGCCTGGAAAACTGTATTTCATTGTAACTCTTACAGGTTAACATGCTCTACCCAGCTTATTCTACTGCATTTTAAAGTGATGGACACAACTTGCATTGGTGCATAGCTTATGGTTGACAGGTGTCTGGATGGTTATTTTCAGATGTTGATTGAGATATTGTTTTTGATGATTTAAATTTTATCTGTGTTGTAAGGTGTATCTTTCTACTGATTTTACTTTCTTATATTCATAACACACTTAATAAAATAATTTCGATACACAATGTAACATTTCTGCTTGCTTTTCATGTAATGAATTTTGTGCAATTATGGTTTGTTTATTAATGAACTTGGGCTTAAGCAAGTATGTTTCAGAAACTACACTGGAAAATGTGGTCACTTACAGTGTTGAAGTTGTACCGCTGTTATTTTGGGTAGTTCATAGTACCTGTTTGATAAAAAAGTACATAATACTTACATGTGATTACCTATGGTGTTGAGTTTTGTGATAGGAATTTGAGATGAACTGGAGTTTGTCAGAATAGAAAGGGATTACATCTATATTCGTGTTTTGTGTTTCTTTTGGCTTCCATAGAATAGCACACATGCCATCACCTAGTTTTAAGGGTTTGGTTTAAAATCATCTGGGTATGCTTGGCAACCAACTCCAAGCCTTTGTGTTGGAATTGGAAGAGAAGTTTTTGGGCTGCAGAATCCAAAACCATTCTCCAATTTTGAGCAACAAAGCTTGGACATGAGCGCACAAAACTAATACTACATTTGTGATTTGTGAGGAACAAGGGGTTATGCCGCTTCTTTTTATTTGAGTCTCGCTATGCCAGTCCTCCGTGCCCCTTCCCCAAACCCAAAGAAGCCATCAAATGTAAATGTTGAAAAAAAGAAAAACAGAGAGAAGGGAAGGTGTGATGACAAATGGATAATAACTATTTCCTGGGGATTTGGGTGTCACCATTATTGTGGTTGGGCACATTGCTTTGATTCCTTCACCAGGCCATGAAAAAATTGTACTCCCTCGGATTCCACATGAAGAGGACTTTGACTAAATCTGCAAATTCAGAAAAGGGTTATAAACCTCTTAATTTAGTGAAGTGGGAGATGAAAAGGAAAATATCCCTCTTTAAGTGGGACAAACCAAAGAGGAGAGTGACCCTCTTCATGTGGGACGGAGGGAGTAAGAAAGTTAACACATTTGATTTGGTTCTTGGGCTTCACTAGGATGCGGGCTTTGGTTCGAGTATATGAAAACTCATTCAGATGGTTAGAATTGCAGTTGCTGGGGCTTAACAGACTAGCTCATCGCTATGATCAACCACTAGAACTTATACAAAAGCAGAAAGCAAAGAACAATGAAGAATATCCCACACATCGTCGGTCGTAGATGATAAGCTTTCCGTAATCTTTTTAATTTGTACGAGTTATGATATATGATCTGTTTCATATAGGCTTCATTGAATCATATCTAAGTGATGTTCCCTATATTATTTGCAGCTTGTATTGTTTGCTATTTTCCCTTTGTTTACTCCTTCCCTAAGATTCTGCCTTTATGATGCTCACATCATGCTATAAGGTCTGTTTCTGTGTCGAACCCAGCATTAATGTTTCAGTTATTTAACTCCAATGTTTGTTCCGTATCCCAGCATTATTGGGATATTTACTTCAAGTAAAAACTCGCTTCGCATGAGATGGTTTATTATCGGCAAAATATCTTTTAGAAGATACAATTTATACACTTATATGTAAAGATTCTGAAGTGGTTAGAGCACAAAATGGACCATCAAATACACTGTCAATATATGTTGACTAAACAAGTTGCTTGAAATATATCCTTAAAAGTGATGTGGACAAGGAAGCCTAGCTTTCTTTCAGCTCTGTGACACTCAGATGCATAATGATGTATACATGCTTTCATGAAACATACAATCCATCTACAGTACAATATTGTAATCATTGGCAGTGTTATCTAGCAGCTTGCAAGAATTTTCTGCTCTGCCTAAGAAGAGAAATATTGAGGTTTTCAATTTACTTTTTGTATTCGTGCAGATTGATGCTGATGATGACGTGGTTGAGATGGTACAGAAGCATATTGTTTCAGGCTACCAACAGCAAAAGGTATTTGCGTAATGTCCTTTGAAGGCTATATTCTTCTTGAACCTTGTTCTTTTGGATCTCATTTCACCTCACCTTCCTCTTATGATGATTATCTTGAAGCAGAATGATTTTTGCTGAGGTTTAAAGTATTTTTGTAAGGGTTAGATGTTTTATATATTACTGGATGGGATTCTTTCTTGGACGTTGTGTTTATCCTGGGATTATGTGGTGGGTCATAGGGGTGATCAACAAATAGCTTAACTGGTCGGGACTCTTGGTATTATCTGGCTGTACAGTGACCAATCAACCTATGCCCATTGGATGAAGTTTTCATATTCTGTCATTCTGTCTTGATCTTCACTTGGTTTGCTGTGCGATATGTTTTAGCTATATTTTGCCGTTTATTCTGGTCTATTTGATGAACTTTACCTATTCTTTTTCCGTTTCTAATGCCAGTGGTTTGGATGCATGTTCATGTAAAATTATAAGGAGTAGACTCTTAGTTTCATCATTTTTATTCCACATCACTTGAACTGCTCCATTTGTGCTCCTTCACTGGAGAGTGAGTCGATGACAAATTATTGTGCAGCTGATTTTCAATTTGTAATATGAATGCATATACTTGCAGGGTATAACTTTTGGATGTGATATCTATTAGTACTCAAATGGTGCATATATTTTCTACTTCCTCCGTTCCTAAATGACTGTCCTCTTTGGTTTTTGAAAAATCAACCAAATGCGTTATTACTATAATTGTTTCTTATATATTTATTATGTTTTAGACTCTAAAATTTCAATCGTTGTAAGAATATTTAGACTGTCGTGAAACATTTTTTAAGTTTGCAATGACAAGTTAGCTCTCATAAAGACTTGGTCAAAGTTTGATCAAGTTGACCAAAATGTCAAAACAGGAGACGCATTTAGGGACAAAGGGAGTATCTTTTTGTTTTAAAGGAGATGGTTCTTTTTTTCTGTCCGATTTTCTTAGAATGGATATGTTTTGCAATAAATGTATTTTCCTTTTTGTAATGATTAAGAATACCTGGGAAATAATATTTGCTCAGCTTCTGTACATGTGGTTGAGAAGCTAGGTATTGTTGGATATGCCTAAGTTTACATGCATATATAATGAAACTTTGTAGATGGATGGTCATGCATTTAGTTTTACTGATCATTCAAAACTCAGAGCGATTATCGCGACTAATGGCTTTCTTTGGTCTCTTTACAGATTTAGATGAATTTCTTGTTTGTATCTTTAGATTGGCTATTCATGACATGTTTTCAGTTTATTTCCTATTCAATGAAATTTATATTTCGTTGCTTTTGTTACAGTTCTGAGTTTCTTTACATTCTCAAATTTGACCTTCACATAAGCATTTTAGGCTAGATTATGTTATGGAACGGAGAGGTTTTTATATATTGCAAATAACTTCAAACTGCAGCTTTTGAATCCTTCTATTAGATGCTTGTAAAAATGAAAAAAATGATTTTTTCATTAATTTTTATCCAATAAAATCTCTTCATTTTTGATGATCAGTTACTTTCTTTCCCAGGGGCATGAGCTTGTGATGCATGTCTTATACCACCTGTATTCTCTTATGATGACCAATATTGTTGACTCGTCGATGGTTGGTGTTTTATACGAGAGAATCCTTCTAGGAGTGGTAAGGAACTTTCTTTAGCAAATCATTTTATTTATGGAAAGGAGACTTAGGTGTCAGTGCTCCGTTGTTGTAGGCAAACTCTCTACTGGATGCTTTACCAGCTACAGACAAGTCTTTTAGCCGGCTTCTTGGTGAAGCTCCTTTTCTGCCCGATTCTGCGTTGAAATTGCTCGATGATATATGCTGCTCGGATCATAATCATAGCGAGAACGATGCTGATCGCGTCACGCAGGGCCTTGGTTCTTTGTGGAGCTTGATCTTGGGACGTCCGCACAATCGTCAAGCCTGTTTGGATATCGCTTTGAAGGTCGCCTTTTGAGATACATTTTATGGAGTATATTCATATTGATATGTTTGTCTTTTTCTATAGTTACACATGCCTTTCGCTTTCTTGGATAACAAACAGCTTAGAAACTGAACTGGCTTGCCAATGATTTTCCACATGTTTAGTGGTGTGATAGTTTTCGGGGTTTTCTGTTGATTCTGCGCCTCTGAATAAGTTGCAATTATGTGGTTATTGAGATTTGGGATGACAAGGATGAAGCTATGAGCACTTGCAGACATGTGAAAGATAAGGAACTGAAGGAAACTTTGAATGGCTTACAACGTGATACAATACTTTTTCCCTTCAAAATATGGTTTATATTGCGTTTTGTGGTTTGAATGATCCACTTTTGATTCTGCAAAAGTTTGTTCATTAATTACTCCATACTCTCGCATTTCCTTGTAAATATTATTCCTTCACGAGTAGGTTCACCGATTCTTCCAAATACCGATACTCCCCCATGAGCTTTGGCAATATTGTTAAATCTTTTTTGTGAGTTTTTTTTTTGGAGATCACCTCACTTGATTCATGTCCCTTCTAGAGACAAAGAGTCACATTACCCATGTGAAGAGCACCTAGTCACAAAAGTCTTTTGGCAAATTGGATGGCATATCCTTCCATGTCAGCACCCTTCATCGTGCGGCGTTGTTTTCTGAAGGGGATGAAAGAAAGACGCTGTTTTGAATCTATAAATGGCCGACAGAAATAGAGTGACATGCATTAGGATATGGGGTTGTTTGAATCATAGTTATCAAAGGCGCGCCTAGGCGCAAGGCGCAGCGAGGCGCAACTCTGGGGCCTGAGATGGGCTAGGCGAGGC
>JAOTQG010171398.1:6981-17436 GCA_025631175.1 Iris virginica | reverse complement strand
AGAGAGAGAGAGAGAGAGAGAGAGAGAGAGAGAGAGAGAGAGAGAGAGAGAGAGATTTTGCAATTTTATTTTTCTTTTCTTATCTAAACATTTATCAAGGATGTGAATTTCCATGTGAATGTACTTAAAACAAATGCTCCTCTATCAAGGAGTAGTACATAAAGTATTTTTTTATTCTTCTTGGGGTTTTTATTACTTATGCCTTTTAAAAAGAATGTAAAATACTTTGTTTATTTGAATTGGAAAACTTATTTAATTTGTAGAATATATATAAAAATATTACTTGCATATTCAAATCTTAATCTATAGCTTGAGTCATTTGATAATGATTTAAATATTATTGACTATTCATTTACAAAAAATGGCCAGCCCATCTATCTCTGAAGTTAGATCGATGCTCACGAATTCGATAATTGTTATCGTCGTCTACCGGCAGAAGCTGACTTCGATTAATTATATTCAACAATTCAGAAGGATAAAACTGGAAATTACATTTTTTAAGATGTTACGGAACATCATGTATTGAACCAATTTATTTGTTCACGTATTTTTGTATCCAACATTTATTGTTCTTAATCGATTCAGATCATTCAGAAGTATATTCATCATTAAGCTCTTAGTGCTATCAAACAGGCCCTGAGTGATAAGTGGCGAACACTCTACATTGAAGTAAAATCTTTTGGATCGTGTAGTATGCACAATGTCTCTTGGCTTTCACTCTTCGATAAAAGATCAAAAGCCCTTACACTATGTGTTCTCCTCACTCCACTCCCTTAAGAATCTGAAAACTTCAAGCTCACCCCACAATCAGCCATTCAACACTCACACAAACGCCACGTTGTTGGCCCTTGTGTAAGTTGATTTGTATATCTGGAATACATTTATATCTGTTAATGATAATGTCTATTTCCTTGATTTTGCTAGTTTTAAGGTTAGAGGTGGTCAGGTCAACAAACTCGTTGAGGTGCAAGGTTTAGAAATTTACTGTGGTACCAGTTATGGAACCCTAGATTTCACGAGAATTGACGATGCTGAAGACTCGGTGTCATGGGGCAGTGGAGGAGTTCAAAGCAGTAAGTTTGACAATCTGCTTGCTCCAGTTGATGTTTCCATGTCTCTTCTGGTAAGAATGCTTGATAACATGCTTTGCACATTAACCTTATATCCTTGTTCTCCATAAAGTCATGTTTATTAAAAATTACATTTTATCAAGTATTTAATAGCAGTCAGGATGCAATCAGGTCACCGTTTCTATCTTATGTCATTATTGGCCTATTGACAATTAGAACCAAGAGTGGGTTACATTTTTCGTTTATAATTGAATGTCATTGATCAATTTAAAAACTATTGGATCCATCGTCAGTTTTCTTGTGAATTCTACTCCTGATGAATCAAGGTAAGTTCGTCTGCTGCTAATTTGAAGAATATACAAACTACTTCGAGTGGGTTTAATTTGCAATGCTTTCATCAACTCGCATGCATATGGTCTTATTCAATACTAGATAGACAGCTTAACTAACTATTCTAATCCATTAATGTGGCTTTCTACTTCAACATATGTGCACATGTTGATATAATAGGCGGTTGCTTTTATGGGGGAAGAATCTAGAGGAAGAAGAATAAACTAGTTCGATGATTTAAAGCTAGGCAGTGCTTGCACCCTATGAAGGGCATTGAGTAGGACCACTCACGAGCATTGCCATGATGGAAAAGTCTGGGTTACAGATGAGCATGTGTCTGAATATTCAGTTTTGAGCGGATTTTTGGGTGGGTGATTCGTTGTTTCAAGCTTTCCCTTGCTTGTACCATGAACCATGAAATTTATTTCATTTCATGGTTCACATTAAGAGACACTCTGTACCATAAAAAGTCAACAATGAACCATGAAATATAGTTGTGAACCATGAAATATAACTTTGAACCGTAAAAAGTCAACTTTGAAACATGAAAAATCAACTCTAAACCATAAAAAGAAGTGTGAACCATGAAATATGTTTATTTTCATGGCTCACATGGTTCGCAGGTTCGCAAACAAGGAGTGGTTCGCAGCCGAACACCTCCCTATATATATATATTTGAATTTGAACTTAATATATATTGGGGGTCTCCTCCTTAAGAATTAAAGCTTTTAAATGGTTGGTTACTTAATACTCCTTCCGTTTCATAATAAGCTTTATACTTTTGCACACTAACTAAGAAAGCATCCAAAATGACCAAAGTAACCTTAGTTACTGCTTTCCTAAATAAGCGAGAAAAAGTTAGTTGGGTAGAATGGAGGGATAAAGTGAATCATAAATAGGGAAGAAAAGGAAAAATGACCAATTTTTGCCTAGAAAATGTAAAAGGCTATACTTATTTTGAAACATGATTTTTTTTTCTTCTTGAAAACGACACTTATTTTGAAACGGAGTAAGTATGGTGTTAGAGCTCTTGTTTTCAAGATCATGGGCCAAGTCTTCCCTCTTGTATTTGCTACGGGCAATATGTGAGGGCATATGTTGCACGCTGTTTGGTTTGGTGCCCTAGTAATGCCTTATTGTTTATCCCTCCATGAGTCGACCGGTCACATGTGAGGTGAGTGTTACCTTATTTATATTGTTGGCCCCCTTTGTAAGAGCTTATGCACTTAGGTGGATTGTTAACTTGACAACTTTCATGATTGGTGCTTTTAGGGTATTCCCTTATGGAATTATCGGGCTAAAGGAGATTGAACTGCTGTGATGACTATGTTCAGAATTTCACAGTTTTTTCCTGTGTTTATCGTAAGACTAGTGGTAAAAATCTAGATATTGTCCTACCTTTCCATCCCTAGCAACCGTGGCACTGCGTGTGATTGGTTAGACATCACACCACTTAACTGTTGCCACAAACTAGCGAACGATAACGCTATCCTCTGGTTGGGATGGGAAGTTGGGACAATCGTGGGGAGACGTATCACTACTTTTCTTAGAGTGGCATACGTCTTGACTTCCCTTCTGTACAGTTTAGAACCTTTTTCCTGTCAAAAGCAACCTGTTATTGATATTCTGATCTCTTTTGACAAAGGACTGTAGTTGCAATGGCTTCTCTAATTTCCCTGCAATCTTGTGACATATTTTGCATCTTGTACATGGTCGTAATCAATAAACTTTGGTTACAATGAGATTTGCTAATAGTGGTATGATCCGTATCAGGCTACCATAAAATATATATGCACAAACTTTCTACTGTTTTTCTATGACAGGTGAATAGATCAGGAAGACTCGAGAACAATGCTCCACAATATTCTGTTAATGTCGAGCTAACTGATTTGGTTCGTTCAGTATTTTGAAGCATTTCTTCACATAATTAACTTTGATTAGTTTATTTGGCATTAATGGGAAAATTTGTTGCACGCTTCATTTATGTTAGGTCGTGTCCCTGGATGAAGTTCAGCTGCAACAAATTTTGATTGTATGTGATTACTTATGTACCTGCCGGCTGAGAGATATGTAAGATCAGTGTTATGATTATTGTTGCCTGTTACACTCGCAGTGACTCTGATATGTATGATTTTCTGGATTCTACTGGGTTTATTGGAAATATGAAACCAGTAAGAATCTTTTCTGATTGTTTGTTTGTGATCGTTTTTTTTTTCTGGCATATCATTGGCCCAAAGCCTGATGCTTCTTGGGGCCTTTCTTCCCCCTGCCCCCCGAAGCGAGCTCGAGTTCCTGGATTTTTCTCCTACTCTTTTATCTCTCATTCGGGGGTTCTTTGGGGTTCTTGTGACATTGTCGTGCGTCATCTCCTATTACTCTCTTCTTTTATCATTCTTTCTCTAAGATCACATCCTTAGTATTTTTGTTTTTGAAAGAACAGTCTCTTGTTGTTAGCAGATTTATATGAGGTCCTTTAGATGTCTTCTTGTCCTGAAACAAAGTTCTTCTTATAACATATGGCGACTCCTCTTATTTTCTGATATTCAATTTTTGCCTGTCTCGAAACTCTAGCACTTTATCAGATACAGTTACGTGTTTACGGAGAGAAATTTCATACATCTCTTTCCACACTTTAGAAGTTCACTGTATTCATTTGGTTCTTTGTTTATCAGAAGTGAAAAGAAATGAATAATTATTAGGATGTGTGAAGTGTCACAATTTTGGAATTTTATAATCAAATGATTGAGTAATAATATGATCTGTAGGAGAATTAATCATTTCCAGCATTGTTAGACTAGTATGTTTTTGGAAAATAAAATTTGTACACTATTATACATGAATGCATCATGAAATTTAACTGTTTGCAGGAAATGACTCCAATTTTAGACCGGAAGAAAATTTGATATTGAGGGTTCAAGTGAATCCATTCTTTATTTCAGTTGTTTGCGTTGGTTATATGAATAATATGTGGATTGGTTAGTGAGTTTCTACAAGTTATTTTTCACTTCATTGTTATTACTCATTTGCAATCACTGCTAATCTACTTGTTTTCACTAGGTTGGTAGCCAAGCAAATAGAGCCTGACACACAATTATCTGTAGCTGTCGAATTATCATGCCCTCTAAGAGCAGATCTTGTCTTTCAATGCTGTAGGTATGGACGTTATCGTCCTTGGTGGAGTCCTTTATCTAAGAGACTCAAGGGATGGCAAATAGCTTGGTGGCACTATGCTCAACAATCTATCCTATCTGATGTACGTAAAAGATTGAGTAAAACTTCATGGAAGTATCTTGGAGAACGTCTGTAAGTTTATTGTTCATCACTTCTTCCAACACTAGCCTAATTTTTTCAATCTGAAGTGCAAAATAAACATTTTTTAGTTTATTTATGGTCGATCCCATAGGATATTCTCTTTTGATTCCATGTGCTTTGAAATAAGATGACCTTTCTCTCCGGCTGTCATTTTAGTGCCATTCTTTTGATGTTAGTGGTTATGCCAAGACTATTAAATTGAATTTTCGTCCTATATGTTTTGATGGATATAAAATAGTATAGAAACATTTTGTGGACATCAGAAAATTGCTTTACATTGCAAATAAAATGCGTGTTTGAGTAGTTGTTTTGTAAAAATGCTCTATCATTGATAAAAATGCTTGACTCTAGAAGCCATAAAATTGAATAAACTGATCTAAGATATAATGGATGTTGAATAACAACCTAAAATGTTCAAAGAAAATGATTTCCCTTTGGAATGGGCTCAACATTAACTCTCTTTTGAATCAAAGAGAGAAGGCTTCACGGGTATAACTTTAGGGGCAACATATCCTTTATGTTTTCTATTTATTGTGGCATGTCTGATAAATTCATGGGATAATGAGAAGTTATTTATGTTGTGATGTCATGTATGTTGCATAGCTTTTGTGATAACTGTCAAATGCTAGCCCAAAATAGAAGGATCTTTTGTTTTGGGACCAAAGCTTTTTGAGATGTTATGAGTCAGCATATATTGATAGTTTAGCACTTGCCTATATGTCTCTTTCCTTTCTCACATACCTTCCCATCCCAACTTTGGTCTCAGCTACACTCTACCTGTTGCTAATAAGTTCCAGCCATAATTTGGACACTTGTGTTTGGTGGATTTTAGGCTTACTAGATATCTCTATGTTCAACCTGCTGCCGTAAGTGGCAGGAGAAAGTCCTCATAAGTGTATTTTCTGTGGCCATTTTAATGTGTCCGCGAAGAGAAAAGAGGAGTGTATGTGTGCAGAAAGAGTATGAAGAGTACTTCTCTATGTTAAATGGTCCTCCATATCTAAGGGTGTTATATAAAAGTACATAAAATGTCTTTGCATTTTGCATATTTATTTGCTTATGGTTTTCACTGAATCTTTGGTCAAAGGCATTCTTTGAGCAACTGTTGAGACAAATCTCATATTGTAACAGAAATATACGCCGAAAGTATGTCAAGTTGTACAAGACAAAATTGGAATATCTTCGAGAAGAACAGGTGAGGAAATTTTATTCGTGATTACTTATATCTCTCAAATCCCATCCTGAACATCTTTCTTACCACACATTACCAAAATGTTCTTTTCTTTTTTATTTTATGAATCAAGTGTTGGAGGCTGATATGTGCAACTAACAACTCTAAATATTAGTTTATTTTCCAGTTACATAAGTTTGAACATAGTTAATTCACCAGCGTTAAATGTTATTTGTTATATTGTGGGATCATATGGTCTGAGTTGTGATTCCGAAGATTGACTGGGTGTTAAGGATGAGGTTTCTTATTCTCAATGCTTGAAAATCAGTAGGAATGGCTGAGTAGGGATGGTGGTTTGTGCCGAAAGTGTCAAAATGTGTAAACCATGGGACCTAAAGTGCTATCAACCCATGCTTTTATTATATTTTTGATAAGAAAAGGATAAATTCATATACAAAATACATCAGAGTATTTTTATTTTTATTTTTATGAAGGATCGCCTGTACTGGTGTCTTAATTTTGGGTACTTCTCAGTCATATTCACGGACCCTAAAATTTTAAAAAATAACGCTCCCACTTCCTAGACCCCTACCTGCACCCGATCCTTTTGTCGAGTTCGCATAGGTTGAGGGTTTGTTTCTCTGTGGGAGCCCAGATTCGTGAAAGATAATCTTAACAAAACGCGCATAGAATTCTTGGGTGATCTTAATTACAGCGCAATACCCATTCTTCACGAGATCTCTGTGTTGATTTACTGGAAGAGGCGGCGAGTCTTCTGGCGGAGTTGTTTTCCAAAAGAGCCTCCCTTGAAATTGAGTTGGCGAGAGTGCATTTCGTTCTGTGCTAACAGAAGGCATTTTATGTAGGTTAAGGATGGGGATTGCAATTCGAGATTCTTTCACTTTATTGTATGCTTGCAAGTGGGACACATCTGCAACTAAATTTTCCATTGTAAAGTGGCATGGTGTTTTTGGGGCTGTCTATTGCACTGTTCAGTGCGTCTTGGGCCAGGCCTCGTACTTCGAAGAACTTGTCAGTTCAGTAATGGAGGAGTTTCGCAAACGGTAAAGAGGATTGAATATTGTGAAACTGCTCTCAGTTCGCACTACTTTTGGTGTTGCTGGATTGAAAGGAATTATTGAATTTTTGAATGCGAAGTCTATACTTCTAAATCTGCTATGGATCGTGCTACAGTTTTATGGGCCAAGGCTTTGGGGATGATCAAAGGTCCGACCTTGACTGGCACGGTGAGAGATTGGCGGGCAGGCCTTGGATGTTTGTTTAGTTCTTTCCTTGTGTTTTTGTTTTTGTCAATATATATTTTTTTCCGTTTCTTTGTAGGGAGTTTCATATCCTCTGATTATTCTTCATGTTAACAATGTCTTCTTTTTCTATTTACCTTCTTTAATGTCATTTCAGCTGCTTGATGAAGATATTCTGTGGGAGTTGGAGAAAATAGAGAAAGAATCTGATATAGATGATATCTTAAGTTACAGGTCTGCTGCTGAACGTGAACTACAGGTACGATGTGTTCGTGGGTTAACTGTGTTGTCAGCTTATTAGACATAATAATGGCAATGATGTTGGTGCAATGATATGGCTTCCACTGTGACTTAGAAACACCTGGGTGATGACAGAAATTTTTTTCTTTATAAATGTTCTCTTCACAATCTTCTTTCTTAACATTTGTGTGTTCTTTCCACTTTTTTACTTTTTATGATATCTTTCTATATATATAATTTCTAGATTTCAAAAGAAACTCGGAAAAGAATCTCTTGTTATGTCGGGAAGTGTAAATTGGTAGATGTTTTTTCTTTTGTCAATCTATTGTTTGGTTGTTAAAGTGTATTAATTTGGACTACATGAATTTCCAGGATTTCCTAGCTAGCTCTTCCAGTTTTAAAGCTGTTGGGGCCAATAATGTTATTGACAGGTCACTTACTGTTGAGCGATCATCTACCAAGCCCCAGGGTTGGTTAAACTGGCTGTCCCGTGGAATGCTTGGTGCTGGAGGCACAGATGATTCTGGTCAATTTTCTGGTGTTGTTTCTGATGAAGTAATCAAGGTATATGTGTATATATTTGTTTCCTCTGAAGTTATGCCATTATAACAAAGAGGGTTTGATCTCTGTTAGTACAGGATATATACGAGGCAACCGAATTCCATCCCATGCCTTCGCTGGATACTGCTGCAAGTGATGAAGTTATTTTATCTTCCGTCAAGTTGAGCATACGCCAGATTTCCACTACACTGCATAACATGTATGATATCTTTTGTTTAGTATTCTTGTGGTTCCTAAATCAGCAGTCTTATATAGTGTCTGAAAGATTCTAGTCTTCTAGAGTGGCATTTGCCGAAGGCTCAGGCCTCAGCCCTTTCCCCACCTACCCCCACCTCCCGGTGGAAGGAGGCCTTCTCTTCCCTCCACCTCTTAGATTCTTAATAGGTGCAATTATTATAGCTAATCAATAGTAACTTTTTAGATGGGGAATAATGCTTGTACAAGTGTGATAAGATTGTACTCAAGATACTACTTCATGTATAATGCAAACTGAAGTGCTAGACACTTACTGAAGTTCCTGTATTAGTTCTAAAGACAAATACGATGAATACTGAGTGGTGGATCTGAGCATTCATTATATTCAAGGTCAGTTGAGGTTTAATTAATCCAATATCATTTGTTGATTGGGAGCTTTCCTAGGTTGAAGATGCACAGTTGAAGATATGAGATATGGGTTGGAACAGTAAATCATGCATCCTGTCCGTGTAAATCTTTTTAATATGGGTAAAAGGTATGGGTACCTATTAGCAGATGAAGGGAGTTCCCAAATAATAAAGGAATGCTGTGGAAGGAGAGAAATGGTGTCTCTAGTTATGACATTTTATCTGACGATCCTGATTGGTAGGATATCTGTTTGCATACCTGGTGATACAACTGACGCATGAAAAGAGTCTTTTTTGTGAAATAGAAATGGACAATTGTTCCCATGGTTTATAACCCCAATGGTTTTTTGGCATTTAATATTAGTTTCTTGTTTCTTTTCCTATCCGAACTTTTGACCAAAATTAATATTTGAGTTTTATTCCCCAGTTAATTTAGTATATTGACGCTAGGATTGAGTATGTGTGAAGCAAATTTCAACTTTTGATGGAAATGCAACCCCCATTGAAGGAGTCTCAAAATGAACAAGCAAATTTACTGTGTTGGACTTTTGAGCATCAAGATCTTAACTATGATTTGCTATATAATTGAGGACACAAAATAATATTTGCGATGGACTACATCTTGAAATGAAGTGGCCTTTCACATTCTCATGTTCAGTAAACTGTACGGGAGGTGACCATGGATAATATCTTAGTCCGTAGAATACTATCTCACAACTGTTTATTTGTTTTGTATCTGCATCTTTTCTCCCCCTCTTTTCCTTTATGTGTTGCATGCTGCGTATAATTGATAGTTTTATCTTAGTCCGTAGAATACTATCTCACAACTGTATATTTTTTTTGTATCTGCATCTTTTCTCCCCCTCTTTTCCTTTATGTGTTCCATGCTGCATATAATTGAAAGATATGCCCTACATGTTAGTTTCCTTTTTTCGTATTTTGCAGTTATGTTAAATCCCACTAACTAGGTTAGGCTGCTATTCTCATGGGATTTGCTTTTTGTATCTCCTCCTATATATGTATTGAACATATACTTGTAAAAATATATATGTATTGAACATATACTTGTAAAAATAAATAGAAAAACTTTCTCCTAAAACTAAATGGTATCATGCCTTGGTTGAGGCATATGATTTATCCAACCATGCTAATTCTAGGAAAGAGACTTCTGGGTCAAAAACCGGTTGTGAGGTTTCTATTCCTCAAAATTGTTCTCATTCCACTAATTATAGTGATAATTCTTCCCTTGAAATCACAAATCACAAACTTGATGGCAAGAATTTCTTGCAATAGTTCCAATCGGTTCTCATGGTCATTGGAGGTCGAGGTAAATTGGGATATATTACCTATGATATTCAACGACCCAATGCAGCTAATTCAACGTATGCTGCGCGAGAATCAAGCAACTCCATTGTAATGGCTTGGCTTATCAATTCCATGGAGACTGAGATTAAACGAACCTACTTATTATTCAAAATTGTTAGGCAATATGGGATGTTGTCAAAGAAAACTACTTAGATCTGGAGGATTCTTCTCAAGTTTTCGAGATCAAGATGAAGCTCAAGGTCATCCGTCAAGACTCTTTAGAGGTGACTAGTTATTATAATTCTCTGAAGATTTTGTGGCAGGAGCTTGATATATTCTACGAAGCTGATTTGGGGCAAATTGAAAATCATGTCAAATTCAGGAGTCACCTTGAGAAAGATAGACTATGAATTTTGGTAGGTTTGATTCGTGATTTGGATGAGGTTCGTGGAAGGATTTTGGGCAGGAGACCATTGCTTGCCATTGGAGAAGCGTTTGCCGAGGTTAATCGATAGGAGAATCGATGTCATCTAATGTTTGGAGAGGCCAAAGAAGCAAAACCAGTGATGAGCGATGGTGAACGTCCCATTGAGACTTCTGCT
>JAOTQG010171287.1:0-17455 GCA_025631175.1 Iris virginica | reverse complement strand
TCCCGAACTGTTTGAGGGATGACACAACGATCACCTCTTAAAGCAAACAGAGGACACCATAGCCACCACAGGGCAATACAAGAACAAATGCTCGTGAGTCTCACTACCCGCCTTACACATATCACAAAACATCCGGGGATAAAGCCTTATTCGCCTGAGACGTTGCCTCTGGCTATTCCTATTCAAACGCCTGAGAACCATGGACCAAGAAAAAACTCTATCCTTGAACGGAACCTGGGATTTCCTGATGAATCTATATAAGGGGAAGTGATTCGGTGTTTGGGATTGAAGAAGAAGCTTGAAAAAAGACTTGGCAGAAAGCAAACAAGATGTCTATGGAATTCAAATCCTAGGATCAAGATGATCATAAGGATGGAAGGAGGATATATGGACAAGCGAGTTTGCAGCGGACAAGGATTCTCTGTCCTTTCGATTTTTATTGAAGTGAAAATCCGTAGAGAATCTATCCCCTTCTCTAACCAGCAACGTTGAAATGGGACATCATGAACATTTGAGAGACGAAATAAACGAGGGAAAAATTATTTAAGAGGGAAATCTCCGATCCACACATCTTACGAAAAACGAATCTTGTCCCCACCTCCAACCTCAAATCGCATACAAGGTCTACAAAGATGATAGCAACTGTGAATAAATTTCCATGAGCTAGCACGTGTCAGGGAGGTGCCTTTAGAGACGTCACATCCATTCCGGTAATTACCAAACTTGCGTCCAATGACCTTATGCCGAGAGAATGAGGCTCATTCATAAAATGCCATAAACATTCGCTAATACGAGATATTTTCTTGAAAAAACCGGGTTCCCAATGCCCAATGCCCAATCCCCAATCCCCTTCCTTATAATCCCCTTAAGGCAATCTGCCACCCGACAGGTGGTTTAAAAAGAGATATAATTAACCGGAATACTAGATAGGCAAGAGTCAATCAAAGTACCACCCCTCCTAGAGAAAAATAAGACCCCTTCCACCCATTGAACCGCCCCGACACCTTGGACACCACTCGATAAAGGAGGACCGAGGTAGGAGAACGGGAACTCCTTCACCGAACATCGTACAATAGCAGCATAAAATCTCAAAACCTCACTCTCCATAGTAATGCCAGCCAAACCACATTTAGAAAGATTAATATTCAAACTTGATGCAGCTTCAAAGATTTGTAAGACGGTAAGAGCATTCTTGAATTTGACTAAACCTTGGTACAAAAACAAAATATTGTCATCGGCATACTGAAGGCGAAACATCTTCATCCTATCCATAGTTATTATAGGCCGTGGGTGGGCGTTAGGTCAATTTTTGAGGCGAAAGGCGAGGCAGAGAGGCGGGTGGGAAAAAGGCGTACAAGGGTACATAAGGAAAAAATAAATCAAAAAATATATTTTATAGCAATTTTATACCAAAAAAACCCAACAAAGATACCAAAAGTATCTTAAAGCTCCCCAAATCTAAAAATTAACTTAAGGAATAAGTTGTAAATATCCGGCGAAATAGATTGTGCAGCTCCTATAGGTTTCGGCAACGGCAACTACTCCAACTCTTCCGGAGATGGAGAAGCGGTGGATAAAGTCGTCTATGTGATGAGATTACATCTCTACCCTTAGATTGCACAAAAATCACATGCAAGAAGCCAGATCTGACTAAATCTTTTGAATCTGACCAAAATTCTTCAAATCTAGCCTCGAACTTGACGTATTAATACATATTTTGCTGGAATCTTCCGAATATGACCGGAACCACCTCGCATGGACAAAAAGATGCAACCATCCACCGCCCTGCACCCGCCTCAGGCAGCCGAGGGGATCGCCTTTAATAACTATGATCTCATCCCGACCAACCATGAAACCTTATGGAACACCCTTCTCATTGCACCTAGTTAGGAACCTCCTCAAGACATCCACAACTAGAATAAACAAGAATGGAGATAAAGGATCCCCTTGACAAAGGATCCTAGAAGCTTTAAACCACCGGTTTGATCTCCATTCACCATAACTGAAAAAGAAGTGGATGACTATCCATTTGCGCCACCTTGAACCAAACCCCTTTCTATCCATCACAAGATCAAGGAACTACCAATTAATCCAGTCATAGGCTTTCTTGAAATCTAACTAAAGTAGAATACCTTGTCTCGCTCTCCTTCGGAGATCATCAACAACCTCATTTGCCACTAACACATCGTCAATTAGTCGTCGACCCCCAAGAAAAGCACATTGGACCTCCGATATTGTAAACGGTTGTCACTAAGCTAATAGGACGACAATCCACAACCTAGAGAGACCTATCCTTCGTTGGATCAACGTGATAAAGGTGGAGTTGATACTTTGACACACAACTCCATTCTCAAAGAACTGAGCTGACACTCTCGTAATATCCACCTTAACTATATCCCAAAAAGAGTGAAAGAAAGTCATGGTGAAACCATCCGGTCCCCCCTGCGTTATGTCCAGCCAAGTCAGCCGCCACAAGCACCACTTCTACCTCCTCAAAAGGTCTCTCTAGTCAACCTGCCATGGATTCTGTAATAGGACTCCAATCTAACCCTTCTATCATAGGTTGGTTAGCATAATCCTCGTTATACAAACTTCTACAGAATCTCGTACAATCATATTCGGATACCCTAAGTGCCGATCCATCATCAAATTTAATCTCCTTGATATAATTCCTGCGATGTTTCCCGAAGCCATCTTCTGAAAAAAATTGGAATTACATTCATAGCTATTAAAAACAAAATGCTGCAGGTGGCAAGCCATTATCCTCCTAGAGTAAGACTTCCTCGAGCTCCTCAACCAATCTCAAATGCCTCAAAACCTCACTCCTCAACAAATTCTACCTATAGTTGCCATTATCTTATGATTCACGACAGGATACACGACTTGAGGTGAGTCGTTACATATCTCAGAGATGAATTGAGATAGTATAGAATCACATGTATCGACCAAATCACAATGCATATCATACGATACACAGATATCTTGCTTTCGTATAGAATCGCATGTATCGACCAAATTCACAATGCATAGTATAGAATCACATGTATCGACCAAATCTTAGAATGAATCTTTCTCTTGTTTTCTCCTTGTGTATAGAGAAGACCTCATCGTTTAAGAAGGAACCATAGAAACGATCAACCCTTAGTGATTGGGTGAGTTTGATTAAGGTTCTTTGATTTTTCTTTGTTTTTAGGCCAAAAAAAAAATTAACACAAATTTTAAAATACTATGACTTCTAAATATCTTGCTGTCGTAGGTAATCTAGATTTTAGAGTTTTTTATATCTTCATTTTCAGAATGTGGGATGACCGGATGAGGGCCCCCCATGATTCAAGCCAAAAAGGATATTTGTCTTACTTTAGACGACGTATGATGTGAATAATAGTGCTATTACATCAAGTCAGACATAGATTTTTCTACTTATTTTAGAAATTAGTTACCCCCTCAGGTCCACTTCAAGAGATATACTTTCCTTTTTAGTCTTTACCACTTCAAGAGATAAATATCTTTTTGGCTCACCCCTCATATTTTTACCCTTAAATTTTGTTATGGATTATTATACACCTTAATTTGTGGGGTAATTAAGGAATTTCACACATTTTCGACCCTTTTCTTATTTTGAGCATCAAGTCAAAGTGTATCTATTGAAGTGGGAGGAGGGAGTATAACTTATTTAAAACCTGTTCCGTATCTTACAATACGCGATTCGATACACAATATGATTTTAGCCACCTTCAATTCACGATTTGACAACTATGTTCCTACCCTCTTCAACTTTATCCAAATCTACAATCCCCCAAATAATATCTCCTTTCCTCACCTCTAATATCCCCAATTCCTCTTTATTCCAAATCTTGAGCCGCTTCTTCAAGGCTTTAAGCTTACGCATCACCACAAACCCACCCCAACTCTCCTCCGTGCAATTTGTTTGACAATTTTCTGGCACACTTCAGGACCACAGTTAAAGTCTATACTAACCAACGCAACAACACACTGGGTTCTCATTGAAAATTAAAGATGAACTGGCCACCAGTATGACCTTTGCACCTTTTTACTAGTAATATATGTTAGAACTTACGTCCATTCACTTCTCTGAGTTCTCATTCCCGGGCCCAAATGTGTTTTTTTCCCAATGGAAACATATACTTTGTCGAGAAAAGATTTGACTAAGAAATAAATCGAGCAACTATATACATTAAAGGAGCCTGTCAAAGAGGCCGATGCACAAATATGTGATGCTTGTGGGCATAAGCAAATGCATATCACAGAAAATAGTACTGAACATTTTAATTTTGCCGAAACAGCAAAATTCGAAAAGCTTACGTGAGCCAGTCTATAGGATCCAGCCTCTGCGAAAGACGATTAACTAAAGCCTCAAGCCGCTCTCTAAAGACCGACTTTGCCTGTTGCACCTCTTGCTTCCGTCTAAAGGGAATCTTCACCTTCGGTGTTTTTGATAGCTCGTCATTTCCACTGAAATCACCCCCAGAGAGAACGTCTGCAGCAAATCTTAGATCCAACAAAACTTGCAGAATTCCTTTCTCAGACACTTGGGTCGCATGAGACTCTCCAGTAGAAAGAAAATCCATATAAATAGCAATGACCTGCAGAATTTTATTGAGAAAATGTAAACAACATGGTTTACTTATAAATTGGAGCCAAGCAACATGAGCCTATAAACCATTTTGATCAAGATAAACATAACTCATTTTCCAAGAAGCAACTTTAATTTATACACAGTCATTTGATATTCAACATGTAATGGTGAGTAATAGTGATTCAAATATTCAATCAAAACCTGTACTTGAGGGTGTGTCACCAGAGTTAAATTTGCAAGTGTCAGAATGACTTACCATGACAGTTTTAAGCTTATCTAACATGGTTTGCACTGTCCTTGATCAGAGATAATATTCCTCTACAAATTATGGGTACCATTGCTTTATGGCCTTATCTGTATTAGAGAAATGGAGAATGAGGGTAGATTCGTAGAAATCTTACATGTAACTGGTTGTGGATCCTGATTGGGCTGACAAATTAACTAAACCTATTTTCAAGTTCATACCTGACTTGGAAAACAAGTCGAACACACTATTATTCGAGCTTAGTTGACCGAGCGTGATGGCTGTCAGTTGGTGCACAAAACAGTCCTATATGGTGTCACACTAAAGGTCTTAAAAGGGAAATCTTATGGCAAAGCTCTTTCTAGCGATGCATCATGGACATGGAGAAAGCAATACAAATAAAGAGCCACTTCAAGAAAATCCATTGAGCATGTGACAGAGAATGGAGAAGATACTTAACTATGTTCCAATATTTGGCATCCCCTCGGCCAATTGAAGGAATGGTATGGTTATAGGGTGATATATGATAGTGCAGGTTATATAAAGGATGAAGTTGTTGAGATAATTTGCATAATCAATTGCAATTACTTCTTGCAGATTCCCCCGCAAATCTACTTCGTGATACAAAGTAAAGACCAAGACATATGTGTTCTTACTAGACCTGGTACCTTTTTCTGCGGCATCTGCTTGGTACAAAGTAAGAGCTCATAGTCCCATTGTCAGTTAGAGGAAGCAAGTACGATTTACTGATTTAAGATGTTCCTTTATATTGGTGATTGTGTGCAAGGGAGCTTTCAGAACCATGGAGAAACTAAAAAAAGGAGAGAACAAATTCTAGTATCTGTGTTAGGTGAAATGCAAGAAAGACGACAAAAAAAGAAATTTGAATGCAGCTGGTCAGGAAGTGTTTGGCAAAGCATTGGCAGAGAAATCAAGTGCAGCAAACAAGTAACAGTTGGATACTAATACTATATTTAAAGCAGGTTACTGGTCATGACAAAGGGAAAAGCTTCCCAGCGACCAAAAACATTATTAAAAAAATAACTCATTAGCTGATGCGCATTATTATTAATTTATTAATTAAATGGGCAAGAAATGGAGGCATCTTCCATGGATGTTGGATCCCATGAAAATCTTAAACGAAGATAATAGAAATGAAAATCGACTCTTTAAGAAAAGCCTAGGACTAATGAGAACCGGATCATTTATAAGGATAGGGGATTCATGATAATTTTGTTTGCATGATCTTGTAAACATGCAATGACGTGCCCTTGTGTAGCCTGTAACAATCATTGCTGATTCAACACAAAACTTGATGACCAAAATTCAATTAAATTGTTCCAACACTTATTTCATGATTGAGTTGTAGACGCTCTAAAGCAGAAAAACTAACAGCCATCACTCAGAAAGAAACTCCTTCACTAAGTCCAAGTCCTGAATTGATGACAAACAAGATGCAAATTATATTATCAATGGTCAGATATCCACGTGAGCAAACATAAATTCCAAATATGGCATTACGATTACAGGAAACATCATTACCCACTTCAGGCACACACACGACTATAGTAACAGCTTGAGAAATCAACTATAAAAGGAGTTAATAATTGCTCGATCAAACTACCTTTTCAAGTAATCTTGAAGCAAAATTTTGCAAAATTGGTTTGTCAAGTACATGACCTCCAACTCGATGAATTTCTTCGCAGGCTTGAAACAAGAATGAGGTAATATACAGTGAAGGCATGGAGGGAAGTAATATTTTCATCTCTGACTGGCCATCAGCGGACTTTTCTTGCTTGACAACTGTTTCCTCCCAACCCTGCATAATGGATGATTACCCTTTAGATATCCTGGAAATCAATTTATTATGTTCTAAATAATATGTGAATCAGCAAAAGATATGAGCTCAGTTTCAGGAGGCCAAAAAAGAGGGAGATATTCATATTTAGCATAATCATCTTTCTCTTCAGGGCCAAAGTAAAGAAACGAATAAAACATCTTATAGTTTTTTTTTTTTAAGGTAAAGAAAAACCATGTGACAATCTCAATTTCAGGAGAATGCACTTGGTGTTCTTCATAAGGTGGTTCTGATTATTGTCGTATATTCAACTTTAAACCTATTACTTCCCCCTGCCCTTTTTGAGACATGTGGTTCCGTGATTGACTAGTCACCAGTGGAGTGAGCCTAGATTTCTATCATCTATTGATAGCCTCCAATGTGAAAAGCCCAAAACTTGGGGGGGGGGGGTGCAAGATTGATGGTGTAAAGCTCAATCTCTAATGGCAACTCTAAAGGCTAAGAGAGGAGGACTTTAGCGCACTAGGATGAAGAAGAGTGAAATTTCTTTATGATATTTTTTAGATTAATATGATGAGGATGGGGTCCATTTGAAGGATGTGGTTATTTTAAGAATGAGTATGAGGAGATTCTAACTAAAGAGTTACTAATTGTAAGAAGGAATGAAAATCAATGAGAGAAGTGGACTACATTTCTGAACACTTGCATAAGGTTGCCAGTGCTGGAAGAGCCAAAAAAAAAAAAAAAATGAAGGAGATGGGATGTATCATGCAGTAAGGTGAAGCCCAAGAAAGATTGGGAAAACGCACGTTACGAGTTTTATAGATCCATTTAGAGCTTGGACATATCCCAAAATTTTCTGGAAGTCTCTTTATTGACTTACCTTTCCGAGTCAATTACTCTTATAGAGTGTCTTCTCTAAGGGAAGTCCAATAAATTTGTCCACAGCTGCTTTTGATGCTACCCGTCATGATACTAGGCTAAGATTCTTTTTAGAAGTCTAAGGGCCGGATCACGAATGCGATATCGTGATAGATCGGTGTAGATGGTACTGTTCATCATATTAGATGGAGTAGATGAGTTATATAACTTTTTAGTTTAAAATGTCTATTTTACCCTTAAAATGATTGACAATTTAAAGTGATGTGAAATGAGATAAAAAGGATGAGAGATGAAAGAGAAAGGGGGAGAGAGGAGAGAGAATGTGATGTGATAGGTTTGAATTGATTTGTAAAAGTGTATAGATATAATGGTAGTAGATGAAAAGTGATAATTTTAGATAGTGATATATGTGATATAAGAGTGTGATTTGATTTGTGATCGCATATATTCCATATACACCGTATATCCATATAACATCATATTTGATTCGTGATCCGGCCCTAAGTTAGTAGTCATAGTTTGTTTATTGCAGTCCTCTTAGCAAAAACTTGGTCTCCAAGATTACTCGCCCCTGAGTTTTCTGTCTCCAAGTTATGTTTGTACTTACCTATTACATCATAATAAAGGTAGAAATATTGAGTGTGTTACTTTGATGTGTGATGCATCTTTCTCTTCCATGTGATGGTCAAGAACCCTGGTCAGAGCATCGCTTATGGAGCTACGTATCATGCCTAGGTCAATCTTCTACTTCTGATCCCTTTTAAAGGAAAATTAGAAATTCAGAGCCGGCGATGATTGTTGATAAGGTTATTGATCTATAATCCCTTTTTCAAGAGGAGACTGATGATTGAGGGATTGGATTGATAACCTATGCCAAATAGCGCTGTTGCTGAGTCTAGTTCGAACGAGTTTTAAGAGTTCGAGCTCAAACAAAAATTATCATGTCGAATTTTTATAGAGTTCGAGTTCGAACATTTATGGTTGGTTCGAACTCAACTCGAGTCGAGTTTCGAGTTATTCGCGAACAGTTCGATCGAGTTCACATTTGAGTTTTATTGAGTTGAACTCGAGTTTTACTCTATTTTGTGATTTTTTAACAATTTTTTTAAAATTTTACATTAAAAAAATAATAATTAATGTACGTAGAATGGTTAGTGTATCATGTATGTATATTAGTATAATATATTAGGTATATGTACCACGTGAAATAATTTTAAGAATTAAATTAAATATTTCGAGCTCTAGTCAAGCTTAATCGAGTTGATCAGGAACGAGGACAAACGAGTCGAACGTGATCGACTCAAGTTCTTAACGGATGAAAAACGAACTTGAACTCGATTTTGAACAACTCGAGTTCCAATTTTTTCGAGTAGAACTCGAGTTCGAGTTTGAGTTCGAGCTGCTCGGTTTGCTTAACAGCCCTAATGCCAAGCTTAGCTCAAGCTACGGGATATTAGGAAGGCCTACTTGTACTAAAAAGATAAGATCTGTGGTTTACAAGAGGCTGTGAGAAATTTTTAGGCCAAATGGTTATTCTGTGGCTTTCTTCATTCTAGTTGGGAGGTGGTTAACAAAGCATGGCTCAATATCTTCTTTGAGTTTCATTCGTACAGAGTTTCATTCATAAATTGGTTACACACTTACACTACTGTAATGTGCAAGCTATTACGAAAAAATGCAACTCTGAAGAAATGTTTTATGCTTCCCCATTCACTGGTCCAGCAACATTATATACCATGTTTAGTAAGATCTCCACAGAATTAAGAGCTTAAAGGATCAGGATAGATGTCAACTAAATGCGTCTCTTTAATCAGGAAAATGTTAAAATGCAATCTCATACTAGGGGAGGAAGGCGCTTACTCTTGAAGTACTTGTCGCTGATAAACTATCATCTTGTCTGAGATTCTGCGCGAGAATGGCTGAAAGTTCATTGGAAATCCATGATATCCATAAGTTGTGAGCTTTGATACAAAGATCTTGGGTTGTTTTATTGAGTTCTTCGAGTTGTGGACTCGAGTTATCTTCTACTCCAAATAGAGCAGCACTGGTTAAAGACGTTGGCCTTCGAGGGGAATCAAGCATCTTCTTTCCAGGCTTGGGAGAAGCGGGAAAATCATCAACCACTCTAGAATACCTCATCTTACTAGGGATAGGCACCTTAGCTTCATTTATCCATGACCTAGGAGAACCAAGTATTACAGGTATGTGCTTCGAGTACTTCTGCAATGCAAACAAGAGCCGCCCAATGAAGAGTGATCTCTCGACAATTATGGCTGGTGCACTCAAAGGTTCACCCTCCTTGTTACCGACTTCCAAAGCGGCATACAAGTGCTCCATCTCAGTTCTTAGTTGCATGAGTATGGTTGAAATGCTTCCATAGCACTTATTCTGTAAGTACGGCGCTAAGACCTTCAATCGCAAAGCAGCCTTTGGGGAGTCTAAGAAGGTCAATAGATCTTCTAGAACATTCTGGCAGCAGCTGTCCACAGCATCTCTTATCCGGCCAACTTCATCCCCCAAGTATGCATTTAGACAGCATTGAAAATCGGTGTCCTCCGTGTTTGGTTTAGAACCAATTACTGATGCGTTCTTTTTATTAGTTGTCTCCCTGAACCAAACCCCGGCACCTAAATGAGATCTGCTCATGTAAACCTGGAAATCAACTCGGTCACCAAGAGCCACCACAATGCCACGAACCGATTCCCCAACGTTAACCACCTTATCCAACTCATCAAATCCCAAATCAATGATTGCTTTCATCCTACTTCCAAAAGCATCTTCAAATATTTCATCCCATAGATCTGCATCATCTCCCAAAACAAGCTCCCGAGTCCTACTCCACGGCAACTCAATCTCAGAACCAAAAACACTCTTGAGCCATTCCAAACTCCCTTTCAACACTTGCTTACCTTCCATGGTCTCCCGTACCAACTTCTCAGCCACAGCAAGCTGTTGTCCACTATCAATCGCATCAATCAAGTACCTCCCATTAACTATATTAACAATCTCCTTCCCACAGTTTTGCAACCAATCCGAACAACCCTTGGCAATATAATCCCGATCAAGCAAGACTATTACAGACTCTAGTTTATCCCTGAAAGACTTCCAAGACCGTACTTCCTCATCCGGGTTTGGAATGCCACCAAACAATTGAGAAGCAGGCGGTGAACCCAATATAGTCTTATAAAACAAAGGCATATCACTCAAAACTTGCAAAAACAACTCGCCTACTTGAGCTACAGTAATCTGAATTATCTTCAAAACCTCACAAAAAACAGTAATCACGCCGGAACTATCAAAAGAACACGCACCTAATTTCTTAGAAATGCAAGACTTCCTCGAATCAAGGAAGAGAGATAAAACCTGAACCGGATCGAGATCATCAATAACAGCAACAGCAGCCAGGGCATCGGCATAGGAAGCAATGCTGAGGTCGGGCGCTTGATCTAACAATCGCTCGCGGCTCCGTTGAGAGATCTGAAGCTTAAAGCTCTCGACAATCTGCCATTGGTGCTGAAGGAGAGGGAAATCGGATAGAACATTGCTGTTTCTAGTCGTTAGGGCAAAATGAACCTGCTTGGCGCGCATGTATCGTGCCGCAGCTTCTAGAAACATGAATACATCTAAACACCCCCAAATGTTCTCCGGAGTATCGACTAGGTATTTTACTCGACACGCAATTCCGTAAATTTTTGACCTAGCTGGATTGTGGGAGATGGAGGTTGGGGTTGATGACGTGGAGGAGAGGGCGTGGATAATGCCGTGGTGGATTGATGAGATGTTTGATGAGATTGAGTGGCAGGAAGACTTCATTAGCACGATTGAATCGGCGGAATCGATGAGATCGCGGTAACGATTGCCGACGAGTTGACGGAGCTCCTCGCTCTTGTCCTGGATCTGCTTCCGTGTGGTGGCCTCGACATTGCGAATTTCGGCGACGGGTTTAGTTCGGAAGAGAGATTCGGCGTCTTTGGCCGTCGGCGTTGGTGAAGACGACGGCGTTGGTGGTTGCGCCACTCCCATTTCTCGGTGGTGGTGGTGGGGGCCCCGTGACTGACAGATCTTTCGATTTTCAGGACAACCAGCTGGTCTCCTTACTGCTGCTGTTCTGTACGAGAGTTTGAGGAAGTTTTTTTGTGTGCCAACTAAAGTACATATCCGGTTATGAATTCAATCAACTGACAGAGAATCCGCTTTAAAATCGCGAACTGAAAATCATAGCTCGCGGATTTTATTTACTTATCGGCCGTAGTACTACTAGTGATGTGAACCACACTTTTATGAATATAACTCGGGTGGAAAAATAATAATAATTGTTCTACCATATCGATTGTCTATCGTACCATATTGAAAATTATTAAAAAAAATTATCGAAAAAATTATCCTATTATTATCGTACTGTATCGAATTTTTTAATAGGGTAACGATAATGGATATCATTACCATAGTTTTATCATTACCGTATCGAAATAGGGATAATTTAGTAATTTTATATATATTACATAAAAAATCCAATTTATATATTCTATTCTTCATTTCTTCTGACTGATTTACACACTACCATTTCAAAAAAATGCAAACCATAATCCTGCTACCTCTCCAAGACTCTAATAATTAAAAATTGGTGATTTTGTAATGTTGATATTTATAGGAGTGGATAGAACTTTGGCCTCCTAGATTTGTAATTTGAGTTTTTCGGTCTCTTTCAGTGCATTCCTTAAAATAGAACAATGATCTTTGCCTACAAGTGTGAAGTAATTTGACTTGTAATTTGAATATTTTTAATTTTTTTTTTTAATTTGGGCCAAAAATCGGTAATGCCAATGCCCTATCGAGCCCTACCGAAAATTTCGGTAATTTAGTAGAACAATGATAATGAATTTTGCATTACCGATTTTTCGGTAATGGTAATAAAATTTTGGTACAATTTCCCTATCGAAACAACCCCTATATATAATTGCTCAAATATAGTTTCAATCTGACACTTCTGTTGGTAGGAGTTTGCAAAACTTATGGTGCGTTTGGATGTGCAGTTTTTTGATATGTTTTGTTTTTGTTTGTATTTTGTGTTTATTTTGGTTTTGTAGGAGTTTTACAATTTTGACCTTTGAATTTTAAAAAATTACATGATAGTGATGGAGAGAGAAAGAGAGAGAGAGAGTGATAGTTGTGATTTGATGTAATGTTTGATAGAATATAAAGCTGATATAGGGGTATGTAAAAATAGTAGGTAGAGAGAGAAAACTTGTGTTTTTAGTTTGTTTTTCAAATAATGTTTGAAAAATAAGACGAGTAAATGCACCCTTATTTAACTCTTTTTCTCATGTCTCACTTACGTTTCTTTATTTTATGGAACAAAATTTTAATCGAACATTCGAAGAAATGACATATGGATGGTGGCAGTGGCACCTATGCTCATTTTGCCCCTCTACATTGTTTAGAGCATTCGTATACAAGCTTTGATGTCATTAATATTGCAAATCGAAGACATTGTGATACTTCTTTAGCTGAATGGAATGTCAATGTCAATTGACAAAACGTCAAAACAAAATCAATAATCATGGGCATCAAAAAAATTTCTTAATTTATTATACTCGAAATGAATTTGCATATACGGTAATCAGATCGAACACGCGAAGATTTGATATCTAACCTATCTTTTACCAATTTTTCAATCTTGATTTGTTTGTTGGAATTTCATCACTGAAAAAATCAATAAGAATAACTAAATTAATGATTATACTTCGGGCATGTAAAAGTCTAGGAATGGATTCACCTCCAACTCAATTCTATGTTTTATTCCTCAAGTATTATTTCAAATCTAGATTCCATTCACTTACAAAGGTTGAGACGTCTTGGATCATCGATTTGCAACCCACTATCTTTAATTATTATACTTATTTTGATCTATTCCATTTAATAAGTACAATCTTGTTAAGAACGTAGAAATCACCGAACATAATCCTCGTCGATCATGAATCAGTTTGGATTAATCTATTCCGTTAAGGTATAAACTTTGTGTTCGGATCGCTCACTAATTCATATCTCACGAATTAATTCAATAGAATAAATATGCATCTTTGCTCTAATAAAGAGAACCGGTAAAACCATTTAATAGAAACTAATATAAAATTATTGTGCCATAGGAAGTACGATACCAAGAACATATAATTTTGTTGAAGCTTACCTTCAATTTCTAGAATGGAAGATTAGTTACTTATAACTGATAAAGAAAAAAAATAATCTTCAATGTATATTTTCTCTAATGTCATTTGATATATTCATTATATTTGTTCCTTCTCTAAAAACATTTGAGAAGAGCTACTTAAATAGGTGATTTATAGAGTCAAAAACCCTAGTTACAAGGTGTTGTTGACACCCTACGATTAATCCTATATTTACTAAAAACGGTGTTGTAGACACCCTATTTTTGGACACCCCTAATTGCATAATTAGTCAATGATTGGCCATACATGATTTTGCTAAGCTAAAATAAATACCTAGTCATCTAAAGGTTGCTACATGCAAGAGAGTCAATAACATGTCACATTTCATCAATATCACACATGACACAAGTCATTAGGGCATGACATGGTCACATGTGTCGTGCACAACTAATTAAAGTGTGACATTTTCATGTGTGTAGATATTTTGTGTACAAGATTTGGACATGAAGAAAAGCCATTTGGAAACATTCCAAGGTCAAGGGGACACCTAACAAACTCAAGTCAATCAAAGGGAGCATAAAAGCAACATGCAAGGACAAAAGGACATGCAAAGTGTACCATTCCCGGACCAAAAAGCAAGAAAAACACGTACAGGGGAATCCTGGCCGGATCGGCCATTTTGCCCCGGATCCTGGCCGATCCGGCCCAGAATATACTGACAATAACATTTTTGTTTCTTTGCCCTTCCGGGCAAAGGGCATTAAAGGAACTTTCCAAGGGGTTTCTAGGTGTATTTTAGACCTTCCAAAGGCTATGAATGACCAGGTCTAAACCTAAACTCACCCCATATATAAACCCTCACTTTCTAAGAGAAAAGGGAGATCAATCCTCCCCTTAGAGTGCCTTTAGGAGAGATCAATCCTCCCTTTAGAGTATGTTTGAAAGAAACTTGCCTCTTGATGAGAAAATCCTAGTGTTTGTGAGTGACTCTTGGCTATTCCCAGATTTTCATCCGCCTTCCATACATCATCATGAGCCCATCTTCAAACCTTCAAACTATTCCTTTACATCTTCATAAGCCCATCTTCAAACTTTCAAACTCTTCCTTCATATCTCTATAAGAACATCTTCAAATCTTTAAGCCTTCAACCCTTTATATCTTCAACCAACCTTCATATCTTCAAATCTTCATACACATCTTCAAATACATCCCTTTATAACCTTCAACCATGCTTCATATCTTCAACCAACCTCCAAACACATCCCTTCAAATCTTAAAACCTTCAAACCTTGAATCCTTCATACCTTCAAACCTTCTTACAAATCTCCAAACCTTCAAACACATCTTCCAACCTTCAAACATTCAAACCCTAAACACAAATCAAACTCCAAGCTACACATCCAAAAGAAAATCATGCTCCAAGAGGGTGAAGGTAAAAGGTGTAGAAGAGAGTTAGCCATCTAACTTCTTCTTCCCGTTCTTTCCTCTTTATTACTTTATTCCACCTCCAAAGGAAGGTTTCCCTCATATCTCTCATAGCCTTGGACACCAAATGTCATCATCCCCCTCTTTATAACCTCTTTTCCAAGATGTAATCTCTACTTACTAGTTTACTAGTCTAGATCTTTATCTATTTCTTTACTTTGCTCTTGCAAACATGTATGCCTCTTGGCTTCCTCCATGAAAATACTATGAATATAATGTGACTTCTTAGTTTTCATATAATGTTATCATCTTCTTGCAAAAAAACATGAATATGTGTTGAATGCTCTAGCATGAATGTTCTTCGTTCCTCTTGGAATATGTTTCTATATTACCTATGTTTATTTGTTTAAAGTCTTCTTAGACATATGAATAATGAGTGAAACATTCACAAGGTTCAAAACCTTTTCAAAACTCAATGAATGCAAACCAAGATTTCTATTCCACTCTTGTGTGAATCTTATGGATGTTTTCATTCTTTACATTAAAAATCCATGAATAATATATATCATTCTCTAAGTCTCATCAATGACCATGAGAATGTATCTTGAGGATGACATTAAAGTGTTATGGGGTTTTAACCTCTACAATGAATTTATATGCTTAGAATACTAAACTCATTTTTTTTACATGAAATCCTTGAATATCAAGATTTACCTCACAATTTTCAAATAACTATAAAGGTTCTTTCAAAGGATAGTATCAATTACATGTTTTCATGTTCAAATCACTTCTATTTATGAACATAGGATTACCTATTTGTCATGACAATACACTCAATAAACCTAGGACCATACACAAGTCCCCATGTTTACTTGCTTCTTAGCTTATACCTAAGTGTCATAAGACTAATGCTCAACCTTGTGTATTCTTGCACCTTGACCTACCTAGGTTATTCCCCCTTCGACTCACCTCTAGGTGGCATGTATGCTAGACATTTAGAGACCAATATAAGGGTGAATTGGCTGATGATTGTTCTTTCTAATTCGTAACTAAGCCCCCGAAACTAGAAATCCACAAAAGGCTTGTGCTTTCGAAGTCTAAGACCAAACGAAGGTGGCGACTCTCAATTTAAATAGGAATAGGTTGAGTAGTCACGAAGAGATGCCCTATATCGCAAAAGAACGTTCTCACATAAATAAAAATCGCTTGATGACCAATAATCGCACTTTCAAAACCTCGATTAAAGCCGGCTTGAGCCTTAATCGTTGTGGGCGCGAGAACGGGGGTTCTCACATTCTCACACATAGTACCACAAAGTTGGGAACTTGAAACTGTCACTGTACAAACAGTTGTTTGTTTTGCCTGGCCACTTTCTTAACCATTAATAAAGCATCAAAATCTGCATAATCTTAAATGGGCGTAAGCCCATGAAAATTTTGGAACCTGCGGTGGCATTGGCGCCGAACGTGTATGAAAGATTGTCTTTACAGTTTGGGGTCGTGCTTATCCTCTATTTGTATGGGTTTCTCCAAGGAAGATGAAACGTTGTTGTGTGGGCGGGGGAAGGGGAGGGCAGAAACAAAAGAGGTTGAATTCTGCTAGCAAAAATAATTCAATAGAGTCACTTACTTTATAATAAGAATTAATTCTAGCACTATCCTACTGAGTTTGTGTGAATCCATATCATCCCGTTTAGAATATGATCAAGAGTACAATAGTTAGGTGAAACTGGGAAACATAAATAAAGTCAATCCTACTAAAATTTAAATGACAGTATGACGTTTTATATTGTATCTTTCTATCTATCTATCTATCTATCTATCTATCTATCTATCTATCTATCTATCTATCTATCTATCTATCTATCTATCTATCTTACAGAAAAACTAGCTAGCACTCCCTAAGAATATTATTAGTCCACTAATTCGAATGTTATTTTATTGCACAAAAATAGTCATTATACTCAAGAAAGGGATCGAAAGAAAAAATGAAAGAGAACTACTACCATTCAAGGGGTGAGAGGAAACTGGTATTCATTTGTCTATGCTTTGGAGATAACTTAACATGGAAAAGAATTGAAGGGGAAAAATGTTTATTCACATGCACATGGCCGTTTATAGCATCACCTCCTCCTTAGAGTGCCTTAATGATGGTTATTCAAATGCAATGCATCATTGTTTGAATCACTATTACCACTTTAAGATTGTTGAAAATCAATCCATACATTTCTAAACAGAGAAATGCAATTATAATTATTGTACTATTATCTTTTCTATTTTGACATTTTTTTATGATCGGTTAAATTTAACTTAATTTTAACAAATATTTATAAATTAATATA
>JAOTQG010171176.1:0-17455 GCA_025631175.1 Iris virginica | reverse complement strand
AAAGGTTTGAATGTGAGGAGAGAATTAATAAAAGAGGAGAGAGAATGTGATGTGAAAGGTTTGAATTGATTTATGTGGGGTAGTAGATGGAAAGTAAAATTAAAGGAGTGTGATATATGTGATATTTGGGTGTGATATTTGATATGTGATAAGATATTCTCCGTATTCTCATATGGCACCAAATTGGACTTGTGATCTGGGCCTAACATTGCTGTAATGACATCTAAACTGTTGCTTTCTAGGCCTAACATATAGCTATAGTCTATATTTTGTGTTCTCAGCTACTGATATGTTCGAAAGTTGGCTTATACTATCTCCAACTACCCATTTGCTCTCGCTGAAACTTTTATCATAACTACGTGGGGTCTGGTTCATGTATATTTTTCACCATTATGTGTGGCCAATGCAAGGGAATCAGCAAAGTCACACTCACTCTTATCCTTATTAGTCAGCATGTCATTATTGTCATCTAGTTTAGTTATTTCGCCAGCGGGATTGTGCATGTTGGTATTGTGCACGCCGGTTTTGTCACACTTCCTGAATACCACAGGCTTCCAAAAGTCCATCAAAAATAGCGACCTCTAATGAGGTTATCGTTGTCGATATTGTTCTTCCTATAAAACTGCTGGTTTTGTCACACTTCATGAAGCTGCTTTCTATGTTTCCCTACGGATTTACTTCCACCAAGAATCTCATATCTTTCAGCACGTATCTCATATGGTTATTAGTTTGTAGCTCTTCATGGCCACTACTCTGCACTCAACTGTCAAGATAAAACTCGAGTCTTCCACATGAACTTATTTGAACTTTTGAAGTGTATCCTGTGCTTCATTTGGCAAAGAGAGAGGAAAGTGAAGATGGATATTATGTTCAATGCTGAATAGAGAACGAACTTACCATGGCGGTTCTGAAGTTTGAAGGTAGGAGAGAGAAGGCTACAGCCGTTGTAAGCGGGCGTGCACGTTGGGGACTTGATTCATTTCTTGCAGGATTTTTATTGAGAGCTTAAAATGAGTATAGTAAAAATGATGCGTAAGGCACACAGAGCGGTTAAGAATTTTGTAGCATCCATCGTACATCCTCTTCGTAGGCTGGTACTTATCTCCAGTAATGGGTGCTGCATGTTGTTGTGTTCCAGTAAAGACGGTAGTCTTTTTATTTGACCTTTAGCATCAGTTACTAGCAGTATAACATAGATAACTAGTCTAATATGCTCATCTTAACTTTTCAAATACTCGAGTCTTCCACGTGACCGTGATAGCACTTTTTTGAAGCTTATCCTAATAGATGATAGTGAAGAAGGATATTTTGTTCTATTCAGAATTACGTGCTTCTGAAATCCCATTATACATTATCGTCATTGGCAGATACATGTCTTTAGCAATATGAATCCTTATTAATTGAGCTTTAGCATCTGTCACAAGCACTATGACACGTATAACTATGATTGCACTATGCGAAACTCCCTATGTGCTTGCCAATGTAATAGGATTCTTCATCTCAACTTTCCTAAGGGAAAACTGATGTCAAACTCTATTTTAGCGTCTTCCGTAAGCTTATCTCTGTTTTATCAATAAGAGCATCATCAACAATAATAATACTCCCTTCGTTTCAAAATAAGTGTCGTTTTAGAAAAATAAAGTTTTTTCACAATAAGTGTCGTTTTAGGTTATGAAGCCAAAATTCACCATAACTTTCATATTCTCCCAATAAAGAGAGTATTTATGGGAATAAATGTGTCAACTTATATTGTTTCTTAATCTGTGTGCAACAAGCTAACACGACACTTACTTTGAAATTGAGGGAGTATTAAGTTACTTGCTAATCAATTTATACTGCTGCCAATGTGGGAAGTTAAAAGAAGTATTATCTTCTTAAAAAGGTTGGAGGGAACGTGGACCTTGCCCCAACCATTATAATTTATTAGAAAGTAGAGCATTAAAGACTAACAAATAGGTCTTAAAAACTAACAATACTGCTTTTCCTGAGACTTGAACAATTGACCTCTCCCTTATGTAAATCCATTCTGTAAAATGAAATTCTGACTCTGATTCTGGAAATAAGAACTACACTAATTATTTACTCCATCGCATCCGGTTTTTTGTTTGAAAACCAAACATTTAAAAGATTAAAATGGTCTTTTACAAATGTCTTTAATCTTAAGACCTAAAGCTGTTTCCTGATCTGAGTTGTGCAATAAGGGTTAATTTGGGAAGTCATAAATATGTTTGGTTAATTATTTCAAATGTGCTTCTTGAGAGGAATGTCCCTAAATAGAAAGGACTTTTGAATGGAATGAGGGTTGTATTAGATTAATTCTGATGGCCGAAGAGTGATCAGCCAAAATCAGTATTTGTTTTAATTACAAGGTATCAGCAGGGCAGAAGGAAATATTGAATTCAAAAAGCTCATGTTGTTTTTGGAAGGATCACCTGATCAACTTTCTACATTTTTTTCTTTTTTTTTTTGGAAGGCTCATAGTTTTTTATTTACAATAAAGCCAATTGTAGAAATTTGCCAAGTGATTCTAGTTGCAAAAATTTTAGAATTTTTACAGTTAGGGTACTATCTTTTGGAAGCAGAAAAAGGTACAAAGAATTTTAATTTGGTGATTGAAAATAATTTGTGAACTTTATATCTATATTGAGATCAGAGTCTTAAGTTACGTTGAAATATTACATTGATTTCTGTGATCCTGTGAGCTTGTTTATGCATAGTTGATCCTTTATGATAACTCTGCTGGGTTGTATACTAAAGAAAGAATGAACTTAGTATAATTATAGGTTTCATTATTTGTTCTTTTCTTTTTTCATTTTAGCTACAGGGTCACTTTACATGCACAACTGACGAAGCTGAGCACTCCACCTAATCTTGCAGATAGATTGGAACGAGCAAATAGTTATACAAACGATGGAGAGAAGAACCAAGGTGCTGCCTTCAGAAGTCTTCCTATCCAAGATCATGGGGATCCCCGAAGCAGCATTTTGAATGAGAATCATGCTGCTCGCTTAATCGCTTTGCAAGGATGCTGTAGCAGTGATGCTTATCAACTTCTGAACAACCGTATGTGTTCACTAAGTTATCTATTGATGGATCTTTTTGTGGTTTGCTTCCTGTTTTTAAGGCTCGGATCACGAATTATATATCACCACATATGGTTATATGGTGTATATGATCATATATGATCACGAATGCAATATGACACTTTTATATCATTCATATCACATTCTTATATCACACACTTTCCATCTATTACCCCTATACCTATACACTCTCACAAATCAATTCAAACCTATTGCATCACAATCTCTCTCCCTCTCATCCTTTTTATCTCCTCTCACATCACTTTAAATTATCAATCATGTCAAGGGTAAAAAAGACAATTTACAAAATTTTCCATATTCACCGTATCAATATATCTCATATAATGAACAGTACCATATCACACGATATGGCACGATATAACATTCCTCATCCGACCTAAGTCAATGGAGTTTAGCATAAACTGAAATAACTCTATATTATCTTGTGTCTGAATTACTTGCACGGTTACACCACGTTGATGGTCTCTTATTCTTCTGTCTTGTGTATTATTCTTTGCTTGAAGGAAACAATGTCAATCTCACATTGTGGTGGCTTCCTCATGAAAAAAACAATGGTATTCTAATGAATCATGCTAAGTGGATACACAGTTTCAATCAGGAAGTTTTTTATTGCATGGTTTTTAGTTTTTACCTTTGCTAGGCGCCATTCCTTGTAGCAGTTTACATTTCAGTGTCCTTGTTTGAACCTTTGCTAAGATGAGGTGTTCCTTGTTGTGCGTGGAAGTTTACGCTCTTATGATTTACCGGTTCTTATTCTTCATGTTTGTAGATGATATTTGCTGTCCACTAAGTGAATTTTAATTTTCTTTACTTTTTATTGGTGATCGGTAACTTTAGTTTCTAGAGCTTGCTTGCTGAAGTTATTTTTGTGCTTCACTGATGCCATACTTCTGGGTTTTACGTGTGCGTGAAGTATCATAAATCCGTATATGTTAAATGAAGGCATTGAGCTAATTTAGGAATCGTGCCTTATGTTCTGTACAAGTCATGTTGGCATCATGTACTGTGCTATTGATTCTATAGCATTTAGCTTTCCTTTATTATTGGACACACAAACACATTAAAAGTGATTACATATCTAAGGAACATTTTGTGTGAGTGAATTTATGAAACAGCGTTTTTTGACTATTCCAGTCATCTCCTAATGCAGGCTGGCAAGCTGTTATGAGTGCATATGAGGATCCCTCAACTGATTTAGCTGGTGAGTAAGGGACTTCTAACAGTCTTAATGCACATGTTTTTGTCTCTTGCCATCATCAGTGAAGAACTTTGAAAGTATTCTTTTTTATTTCCTGCAGTTTGGCATTAAAATAACAGCTTAAAAGTTCCTTCTGTTGTTTCTTTCTCTTATGATTTTTTTTTCTTTGGGTACAAAATGCTTAAAGAGCAAACTTTCATGTGGTTTGTCTATCAAACTCATGATTGGTAATTGGTGGATTTTGTGGATTTTATGCACTCTGAAATTCTCCATCCGTTCCTGCCAAGAGCTCACTAGTCAACATGAGGCTTAATTAGATCAATACTTAACCTGCTCCTTTTACAATTTATCTGATTAAATTTCAATTGTTCCAAACTGAAAATATGATATTCTTATAAAAATGAGTAGATTTACATACATCTTTGGTGAAAATTAATCATATTGACTATAAAAAAAAGTCTAAGTCAATTGTGGACTCTTTGCATGGAGAGGAGGGAATATATAAAATCAAGATACCTACCAAGTTGAAGTTTCCTCAGATGTAACCTTAGTTTAAGGCTTTAAGCTATAAATGAATCTTATTATTCAGTTTTTTTTATATTTTTTATCTAAAGGTTGGAGGGAAAACCTTACTCCAATCCTTATTGTTTTTTATTATTGTTTTATTAATTAGAGCTTACTAATATGATAAAGAGGGCTTAAATCCTACAAGAATAACAAATATTCTCTCCTCAATATTGTTCCTAACGGGACTTCAACCCCTGACCTGCCAATAGGGAAGAGAAGGGAATACCGGTTGAGCTAAAGCTCAATAATTGGTCTTATTGTTTTCTTGGCTTATCATGTGGAGGGTATGATATCAGCTTTGAAAACTGTCCTTGGCAAGGCTAACGAATGTTAATATTCACATCAGACCAATTTAACATCACGTGTTTGCTCTTTTTGCAGAGCGACCGGTCTTGTATTCAGGAAGTGGTGGATCAGCCTGGGGGCAGTTTAGACTTCCTCATCAGGTGAAATAGATGTCTATCTGCTTGGCTGATTGCCTCCTTTCCTTCCATCTGGGTCTCAATAATGTTCTTGTAAATTGTAATCAGCACGCACTTTTGCTTTCAGATGATGCTTCCTACAGTTGCTGCTGGACCTTCTGGCTCCCAGATGGATTTCTTGAGCGAACTTAGGCAAGCAATGCGTAACTCGCATGCCAGTTCTAATAATTATTAACCATATAGTTGAAACTTGTAATTGGCTCGTTGACTTTGAGCATGTTTGTTGATCGGCATGCCGTTCAAGGAATCTGTTGTATGTGCTCATTAACTTCATAGGGAGCTGCGTATTTATGTTGTATACGATTGATAAATCAAATCAAAGGTTTACTGTCACAGCAGTGCATTCCCACAAAAGGAGAAAAGTAACCGCAAAATTAGCTTGTGTGTATAATCATTTTCATGAATTTCTGGGTAGATGGCTCTGAAAAACACCTGTGTGAGTCTCTGACTAGCTTTTGGATATAAACAAGCTGCATACACTATTTATAGGATATTTCCTACAGTTGATATGAACCCAAAAAAGCTGATACATATGATGATGTTTGAGGCATGCGTTTTGAAGGTAATTAGTCTTTCCATACTGGAATTATTCCTTGAGCTGCCAATCGCTTCTCGACCCAGAAGACTAGTAGTTTTGCTGTGACTTTTTTCTCATCAACAAGAAAAGGCTCTACACTGCTGACAGTGGAACCATAGGAGGAGAGCGAAAACCCCTTTGGACCTGTCCAGGGTGTGAGAGAGAGAGAGAGAGAGAACATGAACATTAGCTAGTGAGTTGCCTGAACAATTGCACCATAAATAATGGAAACTCACCAGTGATACTTCCATCTGGAAAGAATGCCCAAAAGTAATAAGGAGTGCCCTTCTTCTGGAACGAACCTTCTAGCTTTTGTGGTGAAATCCAAAACCCACACAAAATAATGAGCATAACGTGCATTTGGCAAAAATAAGTTTCTAATTGCACGATAAAAGTTGCATCGAGTGAATGAAACTTGATCATAATGAAAGGAAAGTGGAGGACTAACCCTATTATCACCAAAAGCTAGTTCAAGATCAGTGATATCATCTTGAGCTTCGAGAGTTGCTCTTAATGGAGGGATCACATCTTCCTCCATCAACTCGGGCAGCGGTTTGGCTGGAGCTTTTGGTTTTGGCTTTGGCTTTGCAGGAGCTGCTTTGGCAGGTGTTGGCACCTCTTCCTTTGTTTCAGCAGCAACTGTAATATACAAGATGCATAATTAGCAGAGCAGATATATATATATATATATATATATATATATTCTTACCTATGACATAATTTTTGTAATGCTGAGGTTGCAGAAAATTACCAACAGAAGCAGATGATTCTTGCACAGCAAAACTCGTGATATTGCGATGGTTAGCAACCAATTTTCCGACAACCTGAAAGGAAACAAACCATATACACGTTGATACAATATTAATACTCGGTCAGTCAGTGTGTGTGTACTGTGTGTGTGAGTTCTCCTGTGTAATTGTGAAGAAGTACAGTTTGGAGCAGTGTAGTCGATTTGGCTTCGCGAGTGAAGTTTGAAGACGATGGAAAGCCCGGAACCCCCATAGAACCTCTGGACGTTGCCATTTTTGCCGACGGAGAGAGCTTCATCTTCAGAAAATAGAAATTGATTCAACTTTAGCGCCTGCCGGAAAACACAAACACACACACACACACAGGACAGAGGGACGGAAGAAGGGAAGAGGTAATATACGTTGATGTTAGTGTCATCCACACACTGGTTAGGAGCATTCCATGCCACTGGTTGTTGCTCTCACTTAGTCACAAACTTTTGGCTCCGTCTGTATTTTTCATTTCGTGTCAAAATGTCAATATATTTTTTTTTACATGTAACTATGCAATAAAAGTGGTCCACTCAAATTTATTTTTTACTTTTCTTTGATAACATTTCAGAAACTTTGAGGACCGGTATAACAGTAAAAAAATTCAGGGGGTCTATTTAGTAGTTGCAAGTTTGAATCACATGATGGTGTTTGGGGTTAGAAATTCTGGAGGAAAAAGGATATATCGTTGTAATTAAAAAGAAAATTAACGTCTCAATTTTTTGAGCATGAGAGTTTTTATTAATAACTCAAAAATTATGAAAATGAAACTTGTAGTATTTTTTATATATATTTTACAAAAAAATTACAAAACTAAGGGGGGCGTAACTCTTCAATCCGTACGAAGTAAGTTGCAGAACTTGACTCTCGTGTCGTGATCATAATTATTCGAGTTCAAATCTTTTATGTTAAATAATATATTTTTCTAAAATTACGTCTCAACCATTTTAAATTTTAATTTAGGATACGTATCATTCTTATCATTTCCATGGTGTTAACTATAAAATTTCAATGTTATGTAATAGCTAATTAGATTGATCAATTGAAAAAGGAGAGATTGATCAAGAATCTGGGTCAAACAAAAGCAAACTCCAAACAAAAAGTAATTCAAATCTACAAACAACACACCCAGGGAAAGAACCAAAAGAAGAAAAAAAAAACAGAAAACAAAGGGAACTTCGGGATGATTTTGGAGAGAGAGAGAGAGAGAGAGAGAGAGAGAGAGAAATCCGGCGAGGAAGAGAGAGAAAGAGAGGAGAAAACGAGAGAATGAGAACTGGTAGGGGCTGATTTTGGAGATCCGACGAGGGAAAGTGAGAAAGAGAGGAGAGAATGAGAAGTGGGTTTACGGGCTGATTTTGGAGATTGAGATTCATTTATTTTTGGATTGTATTTTAACCACCCCCACTTACAAATTTAAAGAGTGTAACTCACTCTCTGAATGAGCGCTCCGTACTAAGAACGCTTAAGCGCTCGATATAATTTGCATTTCAAAAGGCCTTGAATAGTACAAAGGGCTGATGTTGGAGATGCTATAATCCATAATACAGCTCTACCGTACCGATGCGAGCAAGAGGAGTTATTTCTCTAGGGGTTCTGAGTGAAATCATTTATCGATATCTTCTCGAGGGTAAATCTCTTTATGGAAGTTTGTACCTTGCTACAAAAGATGGGGATGTTCTCAGTAATTTCTGAGAGTTTACTAAATTCAGATTTGTGGAATGAACTTATAAGTCATATTTGTAATAAAAATTTCAATGTTATGTAATAGCTAATTAGATTCTTACACCTGAACAACAGATAGTAATTATAGGCAGGCATTTTGAATCTCAAGGAATTATCTAAACTACCAAAGCTGTAGATTTGCAAATAGGGCAAACATTGTGTTGCAGCAGCCACTCCTTGATGCAATCAGCATGGTAGTGATGTCCACACTGAAGAGTCCCAACCTTCTCGTTGCTTTCATACTCGTACTGACACACGACACATATCTCCGCACCGGCCTCTTCTAATTCGTTACGACTATGATCATCAACACGGGTGGCAGCAGTGCTGCTGCTGCTCGTTTTCAGATGCTTCGAAATAGTCTCTTCGGACAACCCAACGTTAACTCTGCCAACCCGTTCTTCCATCTCAAGCAAGTCCTCGTAACTCATGACTACGCGCACTAGCTCATCATCAATCTCAAAAAATTCATCGTAGTCTCTCACATTACTCGTGTCCAACCCAGCATTGCCAACTTGTTCTTCCATCTCACGCAAGTACTCCTCTATGCGCATTAGCTCATCATTAATCTCAAAAAATTCATCGCGTGAGAACTCATCATTAATCTCAAAAAATTCATCGTCTGAGAGCTCATCATCAATGAGTTGAACATAGGGATCTGCCGTGGCACAAGGAATGAAGTTTTCCGTCTCCATAACTTTTGTTTCTAGACAAGAAATTTGTGCAGAGAAAGATAATGAGAGGAATTCTTTTTTTGTTTGAGAATGGGGATGAAGTATTGCGCTCTGTACGTATTTATAAGGCTTCTTTTTTTTACTATTACTCTTTTCTAAGAGGAAAAGGAGTAGTTTAGTTTAGTCTAGTTTCCTTTTGCCCCTTTGTTTCCTTATTTTTGAAACTCGGGTGTTTAGTTCCCTTATTTTTGAAACTCGAGTGTTTAGTTTCCTTATTTTTTGAAACTCGAGTGTTTAGTTTCCTTAACAAATGAGATCCCTTGGAGTGCCCAGGAAGGGGACTGATCAAGCACCAGTATCCGTGTGTAACGTTAACCGTGCAAATGTTAACGTTTCCTGTCACAGGCTGAGGGCGGCACCTAGTGGCTGCTGCTTTCATCTGCCATCAAATACAACATAACTGGTGAAAAAAATACTTGTGAACCAAGAAGATTATATTGTTGTGCAGGCGTAGATAAATCGATCATTACCAATAAATACTTATATGAACAGGTAGCCGGTTGAAGCCAACTTCGGGTGCACCACTAGACAACAAAAGGGATGCTAGTTTTGCTTATACCAAAACATAACGCCCTCCTTTCAAAGACAAAGCCAGAACAAATAGGTCAGCAAAATTTTGGTGGCCAAGTGTAGTACAATGGTGAATCCCTTCATCTAGTTCTGTGCACCATGGATTTCATCATCTTCTCTTTTTATTGACAATGTCCTCTTTCTTGCTTTTGCTGGGACCGTACTGATTCTACTCTTTTTCAATTTCTGGACCATCGTGTAAACCTGAATCAGGGAGACATGTCATTCAACAGAAGAGGCAATAATTACATTTTACATATTTAGAATAATTCAAAAATAAGCATCCCAAAAATAATATAAGTGGTCATAATTATGTACATATTCCAGGTAAAGATATATGATATATAATTTCGAGCAAGATGTCAATTTTCCTCGTACGGAAATGGATATAAGAATCACATTGTAGGTTATGCTCCTCCCCTTGAGCTGAAGTCAAAGCATCAGAGCTTTATTGTCGAGAAATTATAAGATTCTAAATAATAGTATTTCCTACCAAAAATGAGTGTCATCTCAAAACAATTTGTTCGAAAATGATTGTTCATTTTCTAATGAGGTTATTAAATTCACCTTTGCCACCTATCTTGTTTCATGGTGCACTTGCAATGTTATAATGGTATCGAGGGTGATTATGTACATGTGCCACAAAAATTGCTGACGTGTCTACTTTCTTAATTTCCATGATTAGAAAGAAAAAAAACTCAAAATAGAAACTTGATTCGGGTTGGAGGGTGTAATAGTGTACATAAACTTCAGAAGTCTACATTATGAAGCTCATTTCATCACAAGTGCCCTTGCCTTATTCATGGAACTCTTGCACTGAACGACAACATGATTGTTAAAAACATTCTTCCTGTTCAGGCTCTTTATCTACCCAGGTGTCCACATTTTTCAAGGACAGAGGGTAGACCGGTGGGCGGGAAGTGCTCTCATAGAACTCGACAATAGCTTGGGTGAAAGGTTCTTTAGTGTTCTTATGCTGATTTTCTAACATTTTATTGTTTATCCGAGACATGGCACGGAAGTGTTTTTTAGAAGTTCCTTTTGGAACTAGCATGGATGTACTCAAGAAAACACCAGGGCAATCATGAGCATTGCATGTTCCCAGAGGTGTGCATAAACTTAAGATGAGGGACTTGCATGAAAATCATTGAGCATTAAATTTAAATCATTGCATTGTAAAGTTCAGGATATATTCACTTCTCATGGTCAGATTCAACAATTTGGTACATATCAAAGCTAAGGAAGTACTCTACAAATGCACGCTAGTTTAGATTTAAGGATAAAATGCTTTGATGTCATGTCATCTCTAACCACATTACCTTTCTCACCCCAGATGTCAATCCCATGCTTGCGAGAGCCTTGTTATCAACATATTTCCAATCCAACGTTGCTTTTTCCTGCTTTCTGTGCAAACTCTTTTTCCCACCTTAATGCCAACAGAAAAGTAGACATAAGGCACGTAAAACTTTACTTTTAATGAGTATTTGCAAATCCATGCACGCTATAAGTGGATATATTACCGTTTATACATAAAACCAACAACTCTATATACATCTTGAGGCGAATGTGAGTGAAGACATGAACATATTCTCCGACGACTTCCCTTTCAACTACAGTGCATCCAGTTTTGAGGTCTAGATTGAATTTGGTCTCCAAAAGCTGATTTATTGCTTCCCGCCTTGTAGCCAAGTCAGCTTCTCCGTCTACTAGAACAGATGGAAACTCCCATAGGCCAGCAAGCAAACCTTCATCTGGCCTCTTTACGAGAATATATCTACTCTCAGATTGAGGTCTATCGGCCATATCTTGGCTTTCAACTATCTCCACAACACTGACAGCAGAAAAGTCACATCTTTGTTTGGCCTTGACCACCTTAGATGGGTAATCTGTAACAAGTACAGATGCACTATGTTTGGAGAGTGATAGCGCACCACATTGACCAGAGACTGGGCAAGCAGAGCAACGTGGGCTCGAGGGAGTACATAGTGTAGCACCAAGTTCCATGAGAGCCTGGTTGAAATCTCCAGGTCTACAATGATCAACTACTTGGCCTGCTAATTTCCTTATATCAAGAAAACAGAAAACACAATAGACATCATACACAAGTTTATTGCACACATGCTTTCAAAATATTGAGAAACATGCTAAGAAGAAGATGGTGCTGATAAAGATTATGGCTGCATATTGTCATTGCTTGCTTTACATTCTTATCAACAGTTGCAAGGATGATTAAAAAAAATGTATTCTACAATCATAACCCTTCTTTGGAAGAGGAAAATGAAAGAAAAGTATGCCACTTGGCAAGTTTTAACAATTGAAGACTGCCACAGATATTAAAGCACCACAGTTTCTTTACTACTTTGAAAAACGACCAGAGCTGCAAAGGTGCATGCACACAGACACACACAGACACAGCAAACAAGTAAAATTCCCATTTTGCATTATCTTTCATCTTTAACATAACTAGGTGTTGATGGCATTCACCCAAGTCTTCTTTTCTCACATCTCTCTAGACGATTCTCAGTATCCTGAAAAATTGAAGCAAAATGAAGCTTTAATGAGTAAAAGCGAAGGCTCACCAAAAGTTCTTGACTGATGCTGAGTCTTTTGGATTTGCGGAAATGGCCTTCAGTCTGGCAATCACCCTAACGACATTTCCATCCACCACAGGCACTGCCTAACAGGGAAGTCCAATTTAATCAAATTCGGAAATACCAGCTCCGTCATTAAGAAACCAGCAGAGGCTTCTCACCTCCTTGAATGCTATAGAGGCAATTGCACCAGCAGTATAGTCTCCAATTCCTCGAACTCTTCGAAGAGCAGTGGCTGTTCTAGGAAACCCATTGCCTTCTTCAGCAATCATTTTTGCTCCCTAGAACAGAAAATAAGCTTAAAGATCAATGCATGTCATGCCACATGATTGCAAAAAGGACTTTGGGTGGGTAGGGAATGGATTTCCAAACAAAACATTTATTTCTAAATTTTTTTATAGATTCAATTAAGCTTCATCACATGGTTTAGATTAAAAGATCACAAGCTTACATGCCAGGTATCATATAGAAAATATAGTTCTCATTCGATGCTTTTCCCGGGAAATGGATAGTAAAGGAACCAGGCTTACAATTTGTAGTATTGAATTAAGAAACGGTTGGGATTTAGGGGTGGCAATAATAAACCCAACCCAATTAACCCAACCCAAAATAAATGAAAATTGACCCAATGGATTAATCCAATAAGACCCAATAAGCTATTGGGTTTTATTGGGTAAACCCAATAAGACTTAATAACTTACTGGGTTCTATTGGGTTTTCCCAATTAAATCCAATAGCCCATGAATATTTTATTTTTTATTTTATTTTAGTTTATTGGCCCCAAGGGGGCATGAGAATGGATCGAACCTGAGACCTTACGTATTGTAAAGCCCTGCTCTACCACTGAGCCACCCCTTAGGTTCCCCAATAGTCCATGAATATGCCCTCATCTTGACAATGTCTTCGTAAGCCTCGTCTTGACACCTCTCACCCCATAACCACACCTAGGGGTGGCAAAAATGAACCCAACCCAATTAACCCAACCCAGAATAAATAAAAATTGACCCAATGGATAAACCCAATAAGCTATTGGGTTTAATTGGATAAACCCAATAAATTTTTGAGTTCAATTGGGTTTATACCCAACCCAACCCATAGACCCAAATTGCCACCCCTAGTTGGGATGCAAGAAGGTAGTAAGCAAATAGTCTTGCAAGAAATCCCTTCGAGCAGGGTATTAACTGATCCAAGTTCCGGTTACTTGGCGATATGATGCTCAAGCCTGCCTCACTACTGAACTGAGCTTGAAAATACTGAGTTAAGCATTTTAGCAGTATGCTTTTGATCAAATAGATCTCAAGCCAGGCTCGAGTTATTTATTATATCAACTTGAGCCTGGGTAGTTTATTCTATGGGAATTCCCATCAGCTTATTCTGAACATCGAAAAGTTGATAATGCATTTAGGTTTGGCTCCTTGTGCCCATGAGTCCATGTGAGCTTGAATCCGGCTCCCATAATTTGGCATTCTTTTTTAACCTAGTTTCAACTTGCCTAAAGCAAAAATTCTCTAAGATAGATGATAGATAAGTAACAAAATTGAGAATCTAAGACTGTTAGAGATTACTTAATAGGTCAGGACACCGAATCTCCAATTAGAACAAGGAACGAAAAACTGCAACGAGAGAGGCAAATCTAAACGTCTAATAAGAGTTATCAATGTCGAACAAAAAACCTACTATAACTTTATCAAAAATTCAAAATGTTTTCCATCCCTTAGTAGGTAACTCAAATTTTACTGCTTGACTAATCCGCTTCCTCTATCAACAAACAAATTAATCTTTATAAAACAGTCTCTCGAGTTTCAAATGAGCATTTTTACAATTGGAAGAACCAAAAATAGCAGTGGTAGATACAATAATCTTCACCATGAGACGAATGAATAGAACTAACCTCCAAAAGAAACCGTCCACGTCTATAATACCCCAAACCTGCCCACATCTCATTCACCTCCTGCACACAAATTACTGAGCAATGAACACAATTTACTTCAAAGAATTCACACCCACAATCTACTTAAATAAGCAAAGTTAAATTTTTGAATAATCCAGTCGAAGAGTCTTACTTCAAGAAATAAGCTAGTAGTATAAGCTGTAATTATCATGATATTCTGTCTTCCCCCCTTGTACATGACAAAAACAAGTTTGATACAAGAAACATCCTTGTTATATTACTTCCAAGGATATTATCAAGCTCCCTAAGTCCCTAAGTGAGTGCCATGTTTCATTTTTAAAATGTCAACCTAGTACATTATTATTTTACATTCACTGTATTAAACTCTAAAGTTTCAATCTTTGAAAAATATGAAATCAATAATAATTTTTATAACTTCGCAACAAGACAATTCTCACAAAAGAATGGTCAAAGTTAAATTTACATTGATGTTAAAGCCAAAAAAGGACACTCGAATACCTCTAGAGAGGCTTGAGCTAGGTGATGAAGAGTGGGCCATTTCTGCATCCACCGATTGAAATAATCGATAACTGTCTGAACCCTAGTTTGCTGAAGCATTACTTCAGAAACCCAAACAGCATATGCCCTTATTTCAGATTCTTCTTCATCAACTTCAACGACGCTGCTGCTGCTGCTAATTCTTCGCCACGGAAGGTCCCTTTGGTTAAGATCGTACCATTTCAACAGTGATGCCCTAATTTCCACCGTTTCATCTTTCCCGAAATTGATATCTTCAATGTCCCCATTTGCGAAGTCTTCTTTTGGGGGTTTAGGGTTTGATTCTTTGGCTTTTCTTGGTCTCTTTCTGGCGGCAGTGATGGTGGTATTGTTCTTCATCGAGTTGTCTCCGGTGACTGCGACGGTGAAATACGGCCGTGCGCGGCGTCGACGAGTAAGGATCAGTGAGAGTTGAGAAGAAGAGGAATGGAGATTCTTTCCCGCTAAAGAATGGGCTTTGAAAATGTTAGTAGTGGTATATCTATAATCTACCCTCATCGGATGTATGTTTGCACACGAGTTTATTGATTTGATTTTTAAGTTTTTTAATAATTAAAGTGAAAAGTAAGAGAGATAGAAAAATTATAAGATTAATTTGAGAAAAAAAATCAAAAAATTTAAGTAAAAATCACCCAAAAGAACACAAAAATACTTTTTTTGTATTGCTAAAGTGGAAATACATTATTCTAACAAAAAAATCTTTTTTCCCTTTTTATTATTTATTTTTTTACACTTATACAAGTAAAAATAGCTGTTAGAGTATCTCCTTTGATAACTTTGGAAGGACTTAGAATCCAGGAGTGAGGGGAGAGAATTTTCATATTACATTTATGACTCTTGCAGTATTTTTTTTTGTTTCGATTTAAATATTCATGAGAACAATAATAAACATATTGTTAGTGAAAAATATCGATTTTAGGTCGATTAAAATGAAAGGAAGAGAATAGTATTTGAAAGGAGTGGTGCAAAATGAATACAAAGAATTATGTACAAAATGAGTTAGGGCCGGATCATAAATCAACTTCCGTGATAGATCGGAGTAGATGGTACTGTAGAAAATATGAGATGCAGTAGATGAGTTTTTATAAAATGTCTATTTTACCCTTAGCATTAATTAGGGATATTTGATATTTATACCCCTGTACTTAGCCTTTTACTTGGGATTTACCCCTAAACAAATTTTTTTGCGACATTGGACATGTACTTTGAAATAAATATGCAATGTCTTCCTTCCATCCAATTTCCGTCAAATCAACTAATGAAAGTTAACACTTACCACCCCTGATTATATTAATTCTCTAAAAAAGTCTCTAATATCTAATATTATTTTCATATTTACAAAAAATAACTATAATAAAAATTATAATTATTATTGTGGAATTTTCAAATATAAAATTTATATTTATAATAATTAGTAAAAAACAAAAAATAAGTTTTATTTATTTAACATAAATGTATATAAATATATAAATTTACTATAATTTATATTTATAAACATAGATTAAATAAATTTATATATATTGAAGTAAATTAAATTTTACTTTTAAACCATTATTTTTTGATTAAAAAACAAAAATAATTAATGATTACAAATTAATTAAAAATAATTCTTTTATTAATTATCATCCATACTTTAATGAATATCTTAATTAATTAAACTGAAACTCATTCCCACCTACCACCGGTGGAATCACCACCACTCCCACCCACCACCTACCACCGATCGCCGAACCACCACATTCAGCCCATCCATTAGATCTGCGGAGTTGCTTCGGCGAGAAGATACATTTCTAAAAAAAATAATATCAAGCTAATACAGCTGAAAAATAAAGACATTTACGGAGGAGTACGTAGAACAATGAAGTCATAGCTTCAAAACCATGACTGCCAAAATATTTGGTTAACTTTCTCGTAGGAAGACTTTCATGGTGATTTTGGTTGGCTTAATATACATTATCGGAATCAAATTGGTCATGTTAATATGATACCCACATAAATTGCCTAAATAAATACTCCAGCCTATAACCATACAAAAGTATAAAATAAGAATTTATACCACCACCATCGCCAGAAAATTCCCACCACCACCGTCAGAAAATTCCCACCACCATTAGAAAAACCACCACCACCCGAAATGTATTCCACCACCAGAAAATTCAAACCACCACCAGGAAATTAACCCACCAACCTCTCTCCTCCAAATCCACCACCACCAAGTCTGAAACCACCATCTTCATCCATGGCTTCCTCCGCACATGGAGAGAGAGAGAGAGAGTTTTAGATCTAAAAAAGGGGAGAAGAAATTAGCGATGTTCAGATCTGCACATCCATCGCTACATCACCTACACGAATGAGTCCAGATTTCTTCCGGAGTCCGCACATGCCAAAATCGAAGGTCTGATCCATCGCACTAACAGATCCATCGCTTCCATCGCACTAACAGATCTTACCTTCCAAATCGAAGGTCTACCTGCCAAAATGCTTTCAAATTGTGAGACCCAAAGTGACAATCTAAACATAAACAACATTAATTTCCGCCGGCATCTCCCCCCAAATCGGAGCAATCTCTCAATACACTCCTTCGATGAAACAAAAGATGGGTTCTTGGCTGGCCCGTCACTCTCTCAGATCTGGGTTGATTTTGCAAGCCAAATCAGAGGAGAGGGATGGGGGAAAGGG